>APFE031462219.1:4490-21161 GCA_000404065.3 Pinus taeda
TTGCATCAAACAATCTCCTTTTCACCAATTAGCACTGAATCAAGTAGACACTTCTCTGACAGCTGTATCCAAATCACAGTAACAGTAACCACACACCAAATCTGAACCCATAACAAAAGATACTATCATTCAATCTTAAAGATTATGACCCATCAATAGAACTTATCCTTCTCTTTGTGCTCAGGTTCCTTCTTTATTTAGATCCAGATCTGCACCATAACCCAATCACAGTATTCCAGATCTAGCACTTTTATCAGATATTCAATAACAATTCAGATGATGCTTTGCCAAATGATCTCCTTCCTCTTTTATAGTCTTAGGCCTTTCACAATACCACGGTCCAAAACCATAATAACACAATACCATGAACCCAATACTTGGGATCAACACTTTTGGATGCAATACCATGGACCAAAACCATAGGATCAAAAACTGTCGGACTAATACCATGTACCAACCATGAAAGTGCATGAGATCAACACTTTTGTATGCAATACCACAGACCAAAACCATAGGATCAAAAACCGTCGGACTAATACCATGAAAGTGTGTGAACTTTTCTCCACATGAATGAAACTTTTCTCTGCATAAAATTTCGTGAACTTTTCTCCACATGAAATAAAATTTTCTCTGCATAAAATTCTGTGAAATTTTCTCTACATGAAATAAACTTTTCTCTGCATAAAATTCCGTGAACTTTTCTCCACACGAAATAAACCTTTCTTTGTATAAAATTCTGTGAACTTTTCTCCACATGAAATAAACTTTTATAAACTTTTCTCTGCATAAAATTCCGTGAACTTTTCTCCACATGAAATAAACTTTTATAAACTTTTCTCTGCATAAAATTCCGTGAACTTTGCTGCACTATAATTTATCATCTGAGATGAGTGGGTTGCCATCAAGTACAACATATGTATCGTAATGCCAACAAAACTTGCTACCCAACTTCTTCAACCTACAAATCTTTGTAGTGTTTCCATTTCTAATGAAGGGGTAGATCCAAGTCCTCTTGACCTAGCCTCCCTTAGGCTAGAAATCTATGAAATCACCTATCAGTGCAACTCAACCCTCTCTCAGTAATATAGTTTCTATGTTGGTGAAGGGAGGAGGCTCCTAGTGCATGCATAGTAGAAATATGTATTCTCTCATCGCTATTTAGCTTCAAAATTATTCCATAGATAGGAAGGAACCTCTCCATCTTGTTGGTTTATGACTTATTCTATATGTTATCAATCTATTAATTAGCATTATGGGCAAGGTTACATTTACTATTTCTTTGTTGGGATTTTGTAATTCAAAAATTTTAATTCACCTTAGTACCTTGCAATTAGTATCTGTAACACCCATGAAGTCTATTTGGCCTGGACACTTTGATCCTTGGCCTTTTTCTTATTTGGTTTCCGTTTTTTTAGTCATTTGGAATTTTCTTCTCCTTCGCACCTCCTTCTATTGTTAAAATTTTGTCCTTTCATTGTGCTAGAGAGGTATCTTTCTCAATGGTACCTACCCTCATCCTCCATAGTAATCAATCTAGAATTTTTTCGCCTTCCCATTGTCTCCTTGTTGTCAGTTTTTTTTATACCTCTTTCTCCGACCCACCATGCCTCACCAGCCAGATGTGTTGCAGGCATGGCTCTGCTATCAAAGGAGAGGGAAACTCCTAGGACTAATGACAAGCTCAAAATGTTGCGCAAATATATCAGGAAGCCACCCCTGAGAATATTCAGCACATAGTCAATCAAGCAGTGGTTGAGGCCATGCATGAAAGGGATGCCCATTCAGATGGTCATTCTCACCAATGTTGCAGATTGGATACTAGATACAAGCCACACTCATGGCTTTAAAAATCTAGACCTATGTATAATAGAGCTCTATTGGCACATGAAAAGGCTCATTAGCAAGGCGCTTGAAGGAAAAGAAGATAATAAGAGAAATATCTCTCTATCTCAACATCCTTCATGTAGAGAATAGGAAAATGTCACTTAAACACTATAATATGGCAATGAGGTTTGCTAGAATCGAAGGCATGCTTTCTAAGGGAAAAGGACTAGCCTCACCAGGTACCCCATCAATGCCAATTGATGTATCCATCTCAACTTAGTCAACCTCATCATTTCTTATATTATCAACAATTGTGACGAACTTGAAAAGGATGCCTACAATTATTATAGGATATAGGCATTGGCTACAATTTTGTTATAAATAGTTGTTTATTTCTACATGTGATCACAACCTTTTTTGCTGAGACATGGCTAGGCCATATTTTTAATGATTTTTATGTAATAATTTGGACAAAATACTTATTTTTCCGTCATTGATCTAGTTTCCCTAGAAGCAGACCATAATAAAAAAAACTTGATGTATGCTCTATTAGATAATTAATAGAAACTTTAAGCTTACACACACACACACACACATCGTGACAATTAAAAAAATAAGGATACTAACATTTTTTCCTCATATCATGATAGCTCAAAAAAAAAGAATTATCGTTTTCATACAATGGAATCCTATTGTCTTATAGCTCATACATACATGTATCACTTATTTATTAAAATTACATCTTAGTATTGGGCAATGAAGATCAAAGTATTTGGTTGTGGTAAATACTCTTGCTTCTCACATAGAAGAACCAATTCCAATTCAAATCAACTACCCATCTTCTTGTTTCATAGATTTATTTAAGATATTTACCAATATTTCATGGCTCCTCATGTACAACTCTTGGAGACAATTCTTGGGTAGGGAATTAGTCCCTATGCATTGAGTTTTTCTTTAATAAATTTTATAATAAGCAAACTTATCAAGAAATGAATCTTGAAGTCAGAGAATTACTTTCTATAATCAGTAGGCCATGTCTTGAATATCCACAAACTCAAGAGCTAAAAAGAATGATAGATGGAAAGAGAAAAAAACCAACCTCTTGAGCATTTCTAAATTCAAGAAGTTAGAGCTCAAACTAGAACCACTTTAAACAATTGTGCTTAAAGGGATGTAATAGTATATATTATAAAAGACCACGAATGTAATGATTTTATTAGTATAATATAGCAAGTGTGATTTAAACAAACTATATCTTGTATAAATCTATTTAACTTACACATAAAATTCTATCCAGAAACGGCTAATAAAACTCATTCAGATTCCAAAATACTACTAAGAATGAACAAGATAATGTAAGTACAACACAAATACCAGAAAAAAATAAATAGCCTATAAATGCATCCAAGAAGTAGAATCTTTATTGGTTATTGGTTATTGAAAATGTCTTAGACTTCAATGATAATTGTAGCTTTTTTTCTCGCGCGCAACAGCCTAGCCCGAGCCTGTGCTGACCTAGTCCTCGCTTCCCCTGCAGATCCATCTCTTAGTAGCCTCCTACTACTGAGGCCAACCATATCATGCAACCCTATAAGGAGGGATATCCTCACTCTTCCACACAGACAGGGAATGAAGAAAACGCAGAAGCTTTCGCATCTTTGATTGCAGAGAATGGAGCTCCAAGGATCAGGCCACCAGTCAATAAATTTGTAAAGAAACTTGAAAGCATCCCAGAGATTTCCCTCCCTCTAGCACTTCCAAGAAGAGCAGCCATCACTCTGGCATAACGTGGACTTGTTGGCCAGTTCACAAGGCTATGGCCTTCACCCAAATCAGTGCAAAAATGGGTGGAAAGAAACTAGAATGCAACCACACAGGGGAAGATAGCAATACGATTTTGTGGAAGGGGTTACTATACCTTTCTCTTTGAAACAAAAGAGGATAGAGATCTGATATTTAGGAATGGACCTTACTTCATGGACTCCAAAGGTTTATAGCTGAATAGGTGGATGCCAGATTTTGATCCAAAGATGGATGTCCCAAACGCAGTGCCTGTGTGGGTCAGGCTCCTGCATATTCCTCTTCACTGCTAGGGAGATGAATCTGTAAAGGCTATAGGAAACACAGTAGGCAAATATGTTGACAGATTTGAGCCAAAATACAACATCCACGCGTGTGCAAGAATATGTGTGGAAGTAGATCTCAGAAAGGGCCTCCTAGAGGCAATAAAGATCAAGATCGACCAGTGGACACACATTCAGCAGCTGGACTACGAGAAAATACCATTTAAATGCAAGGTATGTCACGAGTATGGTCATTTTGCAAATAGGTGCCTTAAAAAAATAGAGTATGAAAATGTAGAAGAACAAGAATCTAGATGGGAACAAGTGAAAAGGAAAAACCCTACCAATAAGCAGACTGCCCCAAATATTTATCAGTCCCATGAAGCAAATGAAACAACCTCCTAGCCTCCAGCGAAGGTTACTCCTCCTGATCACACAACTCTGAATCATTTTAAGCCATTAGAAGACTCCTTGGATCCACACTCTCCTAGATCCCCACCCTCAAACCCTATAGCTCTCATATCCACCCCCAACCCAATATCCTCCCTCCCTCCTCTCTCAATGAACCGCATTCTAACTAGAAACAAAGCCAAAGAAATCCCCCAAGCCTGGGATCAACAAAAAAAAGTGGGAAGGAAATCCAATAAAGAAATCAGAGATGAGGCAACAACTAAAGAAATTGCCCTAGGAATGAAACAACCATTGGATTCATTCCTTGGGAAAAAAATAGGAAGTCATGAAAAAATTGAGCAAAGAGGAAAGGGAGGACCACACCAACACAACAGTAAATAATGATAGTGGTCTCTTGGAATTGTCGCATCCTTGGCACCTCCTTTAAGTTCAATGTAGCTAGAGACATTTTAGCCAAGGGACAACCAGATATATATATATGATCCAAGAGACCAAACTAAACAAGCAAGAAAATCAAAAAATGATTCAAAAACTAAAAAATTATGAAGAAGTAGAGATAGAAGCTACAGGAGCATCATGAGGAATCAGCACCATTTGGGATAAAAGAAAATAGGAATTAATGACCCACAAAATCAGTAGACACTGGATTCGAATGGAGTTGAGGAATCTCAATACAAAAGAATAGTATAGCATTATAAATGTGTATTCTCCAAATCACTATAGAGAGAAAGAACAATGCTAGAAATTAGTTAAAGAAGAAATAGCAGAGAGACAAAGTGGGCACTTAATCCTGGGAGGGGATTTAAATCTGATAAGGAACACAGAAGAAAAAATTAGCGGAACCTTCCACAATGATACATCAAGAGAATCCCTTGAAGGAATTAATAGGCATTCCACCAAGCAATGGAAAATACACTTGGAGCAACAAAAGAATTGGAAAAAACAACATAAAAGAAAGGTTGGACACAATTCTTATCCATGAAAGCATAGTAGCTGCTTACACTCATGTGAAAAGTAAAATTGTTCACAACTCAACTTCAGATCACAAGTCGGTGGTGCTAACTTTGGGAAAGCTGGAAAATCAAGGGCCCCTTCCCCTCAGATATAATCCAATTTGGGATTGCAAGGAATATTTTGGCAAACAAATAAAGGACAGGTGGAAAAAAAGTGTTACAGGATCTCCCTAGTATGTTTGGGAAACTAAGCTAAAGAACCTAAGGATGCACTTAAAAAACTGGGCAAGAGAAAATGATCTTCAAGACAAAGATAGGAAGATCGAATTGCAAAAAAAAATGGATAACCTTGGCAAGGAAAAAGAGAACAAGGAAGAAAGTAAGCAAGATCAAATACAAGAAAAGGAAATATATATGGAAGAAATATATATGGAAATATATAAGCAAAATAGGAAACAAGAAGAGGAAAGCAGACTGAAATCAAGATGTCTTTGGTTGAAATCCGGAGATAAAAATACAACCTTCTTCCACAATACAATGTAAATAAGGAGGTCAAAAAATCAAATAGAAAAGATTCAAGTAAATGGTCAAGAAATAAAAGGAGTAGAAGCAGTAAAAAACATAGCACTTAAACACTTTAAAGAACTCCTCTCAACAAGTGACCAGCAGGAAGCTAATGAATTAATTTTGCAGCATATAAAAATAAAAATAAACGACTAGAAAAACAAGGAATTAGACAAAGAAATTACTGAGGAAGAATTCAGAGAAGTTGTGTGGAACCTCCGCCCTGATAAGGCACTAGGTCCAGATGGGTTTACAATAGCCTTTTACAGACAACATTGGGAAATTATCAAAAAAGACCTAATGAGAATGCTCAAAAATGCTTTCCAAAAAAAAAAAATGATTGGAGGAAATACAAAATCCTCCTTCCTAGCCCTCATTCCCAAAGAACCCAATCCTACAATTTTTAGCAGATATAGGCCAATCTCCCTTTGCAACTCGTCTTATAATATATTACCAAAATTCTAGAAAACGGAATGAAGAAATTACTTCCGGAAATAATTTCAGAAAACCAAAGAGGATCTATCCCCAAGAGGCAAATCACATACAATGTGATAATTGTATAGGAGGCTATCCATAGCAGTATCCAAAGAAAAGAGAGAGGGATTATTTTTAAGTTAGATATGGCTAATGCTTTTGATAGAGTTAACCATAACTTTCTTGCAGCAGCTCTCAAAAGGTTTGGCTTCTCAACAAATTTCATAGAGATTATCCAGGCATGTATATCAAATCCTTGGATAGATCCTTTAATCAATGATCGACCAAGTAAATTTTTAGAAAGCACTTGAGGGCTGAGGCAAGGTTGTCCACTTTCTCCATTCTTGTACATCATCATGGCTGAATCGCTAAGTGCTATGCTGGAAAATCAGAGAAAAGAGAAAAAAAATAACAGGGATCCAAATATCGAGAGGAGTCAAAGATATAAGCCATTCTCTCTTTGCATATGATACACTTCTCATAAGCGGGGCACCCTACATTATAGCAAAACGATTCAAAAAAGTCTTGGATGAATTTCTTCTAGCTTCAAGAGGAATCTTAAACAATCCCAAATGTAGAATATACTGCTGGAATACCCCAACAAAAACAATGCAGCGTATCTCACAAATACTAGAAATATCTCCACAAATAAATTGGAGCCACTTCACTTATCTTGGGCTTCCCTTAGCAAAGGAAGTGGTAAAATCAAAATTCTGGAACAAGTAGGTAGAGAAAATGAAGGGAAAAAATTAGAATTGGGGAGTGATGTGGCTCAACCTGGCAGGAAGAGTGACACTGATTAAAGCACTTCTCTCGGCCTTGCCTATATATCAGTATGCAATCATTATGGCTCCAGAAAGAACCCACAAGAAAATGAAACTGATAATTAGAAGCTTTCTCTAGCAAGGAGGAAAGCAAGATAATAAAAAATTCAGTGTTGTTAAATGGGAGCAAGTTACTCCTCCCTATGAAAAAGGAGGTATAGGAATACGACTGCCAGGACTAATGAACATTACTTTAGGGACAAAAATTATATGGAGAATGATAAATGGGAATGGCCACTAGTGGTCAAAAGCACTAACAATGAAATATTTAAATTGTCATAGAACAAAGCTACTCACTGAAACTACTCCAGACAGGCCATGCTCCCAAATCTGGAAATTGGTTAAAAGGATAATTCCTCTCATTAGAGATCAAATATCCAAAAATCCAAGGAATGGCAAAACAATTTCTATCTGGGAGGATAGAATAATGGGGAAAAATCCAGTAAATCAGCAACAAAACTTAAGGGGACTTCATAGATGGATGGAAGAGAAATTCTTTAACACTCTTTATTCTATTTTGGATTGGGATCATAATAACTGGGTAAGATGGAAAAAGCTAGCAACACCACCAAGACTAAAAAGTAAGTGGGAAATTTTAAAACCCCATCTGGCAAGGACCGCCCCCATCAACATAGAAGAGCGGGATAACTTTGTTTGGGATCCAAATGGAGGGGATTACACAGTGAAATTAGGGCACAACCTCCTCCAAAAACTCCACAATCAAATGTAGAACTTTTTCTACAAATTAGCTAGCTCTGATACCATGTAGAATTTTCTCTACAAATCAGCTAGCTCACTGATATCATGTGGAAATTTCACTTGCAGATCAAACTGATATATGCAATGTACTAAAGCATAATACTAGATCTACATCTACCATAAACTTTGCGGAAGCTAATCAACCATGAGAAATATCAAGCATGAACACATATAACTGATAAGAAGGAATTAATCACACATAACACAAAAGAATTTATCTGGGAAAAACACCTGCCTAAAACCCCATCTTTGTATTATCATACAAGTGGAAATATAGTTTGGATTACACAAAGCCTTAACTTGGAAACTATCCAACTCTCAGTACAATCCCTTTACTGCTCATAGACAGTCAAAGGCTTCTCACAAACCTTCTCCTCTTCCCTCCAAGCCTCCTATTTCCTTGTATAGTTTCCTTGGGGTCCAGTGTTGCCACCTATGTGAATTGGCCTCTTCACAGACTCACTAACCTCTGATCTAACTGCACAAACATGAAGGAGATAAATACTCATAACGGATGAGCTTCCTTTATAGAAAAAATATTCATCCAACTAATAGTACACTGTCCCTTCTTTGATCTGAATTGGGTCTCTGATAGAACTAACATGCACCAATTACCCATCAGTGAATACATAGTTATCTGAAAATAATAGTTGTCACATGCATGCAAGCATCAAAAAACTATATCTCATTAATTTAACAACTTGTTAAATTAATCTAACTAAACTTGACTAATTTAAACTAAGTCAACTAATCCTCTCAATATAGAACTCATCCTTAATTCCTCAATCAGTGGAGCAAATTAAGGACACATTCCCCAATTACTAGAGAAATTATTGCATGTTCTCACAAATACTTCAAGTTTAATTTTCCATAACTAATTAATTCATGGAGATTAATTAATTAATATTTTAAACTATTGGTAAGACCAAATTCGAATTTACTTCCTATAGATAGACCAGGGACTGCTATAAATAGGAAGGGACCCAGAAATGCTATTTTTAGAAGTTTCACCTCTCACCCAAGGTGGCCAAAATGCTCATTTGCCAAACTGCTATTTTTAGAAGTGCTATTTTTAGCAATTCTATTTTTAGCACTTCCTAAATTTAGCATTTCTTGTTGCACACTTTTCAACACTCCCTCTCAACAAGAAAGGCTTCCTCTCAAACCCAATCCTGTAACTCTGGAATTTTCTGCATGCAACACATCTACCAAGTGCGGTTGCTCCAACAACACTCGGAACAAAAGAACTCACAAAAGAACTCCCAACTGACCTCTCTGTTGGGCTAGAAACATACTCTGATGCTGAAGCTCTACCTATTGCTGACAAGTGCTCCCTCTCTGACCTTTGCGCTACTACAACATCTCCATGCATCTCGCACCATTGCACCCTTCTTTGTGCTACCCTGCACTGTTCAACACACTTGTGCCTCTCTCATTGCTGCAGCCTGCATGCTCTGCGTTGTCTTGGGATTCCCTGCACTGTAGCTCTCTCTGCTGCTCCGTCAACATCTGTCTCTACCCAATCATTCAATTCCTACTACTCCACATTGGGGCTCATGTAGCAAAGTCGAATCAAAGAGGTTGGGTACCTCAAGGATCCTACCCCTCCTCCTTGGGACGATTACTTCACATCACCCCATCTCCTACCTAGAGGTATGGTTGAATGTGATCCCTCTGCCCACCTGGCTTGAAGTTTCCCCCTAGTAGAGGTCTTTACATGAGTAAATGTCTCTACTCGATCTCCTCTCAGCTTCCCCTATTGTGGCTGCTCCACAATCTCCTGAAGTTGCTACACCAATCATGGCTCCTCCACAATTGTCTGAGACTTCTTCTGGCTCTGCATGTTGAGAGGTAATTTACTCTCCCTCTCAACCACCAAGTATCTAACCTTGGACTTGCTTCTCAAGGCTTTGCATGCATCTTGTACCTCAAGTGCATACAGGTTCTTGGCTAGCACACCAATCTATTTCCACTTTCCCGTCGTCACGAAATTTTCCAGAAAAAGAGCTGATTTTAAATCAACGATATCTCCCTCATCCGAGTTCCAATTCAACCTATTTTTTTTCGAAAGGAATCCAAATTTGCTATTTATTTCTGAAAATTTTGTACATAAATTTTCAGATCTTCTTTGCAAACTCTCAGCCCAAAACTCAAAACTTTGAAATCTCCTCTCAGTATACTATTCTTCCTTGATCAACTTGGCTCTGATACCATGTAGAATTTTGTAGAACTTTTCTACAAATCAGCTAGCTCTAATACCATGTAGAACTTTTTCTACAAATCAGCTAGCTTTGATACCATGTAGAATTTTCTCTACAAATTAGCTAGCTCATTGATATCATGTAGAAATTTCACCTACAGATCAAACTGATATATGCAATGTACTAAAGAATAATACTAGATCTACATCTACCATAAAATTTGCGGAAGATAATCAACCATCAGCAACATCAAGCATGAACACATATAACTGACAAGAAGGAATCAATCACACATAACACAGAATAATTTATCCGGGAAAAGCATCTGCCTAAAACCCCTTCTCTGTATTATCATACAAGTGGAAATATAGTCTAGATTACACAAAGCCTTAGCTCGGAAGCTATCCAGCTCTCAGTACAATCCCTCTACTGCCATAGACAGTCAAAGGCTTCTCACAAACCTTCTCCTCTACCCTCCAAGCCTCCTATTTCCTTGTGCAGTTCCCTTGGGGTCCAGTGCTGCCAACTCTGTGAACTAGCCACTTCACACACTCATTATCCTCTGATCTAACTCCACAAACCTAGAAGAGATAAATCCTCATCATGGATGAGCTTCCTTTATAGGAAAAATATTCATCCAACTAATAGTACATTGTCTCTTCTCTGATTTCAACTGGGTCTCTGACAGAACTAACATGCATCAGTTATCCATGACTGAATACACAATTATCTGAAAATAATAGTTGTCACATGCATGCAAGCATCAACAAACTATATCTCATTAATTTAACAACTTGTTAAATTAATCTAACTGAACTTGACTAAGTTAAACAGTCAATTGATCCTCTCAATATATAACTCATCCTTAATTCCTCAATCGGTGGAGCAAATCAAGGACACATTCCCCAATTAGTGGAGAAATTATTGCATGTTCTCACAAAGACTTCAAGTTTAATTTTCCATAACTAATTAACTCATAGAGATTAATTAATTAATATTTTAAACTGCTGGTAAGACCAAATTCGAATTTACTTCCTATAGATAGACCACAGACTGCTATAAATAGGAAGGGACACAGAAATGCTATTTTTAGAATATGTTATTTTTAGCAGTTTCACCTCTCACCCAAGGTGGCCAAACTACTATTTTTAGAAGTGTTATTTTTAGTAGTTCTATTTTTAACACTTCCTAAATTTAACACTTCTTGTTGCACACTTTTCAACACTCCCTCTGAACAAGAAAGGCTTCCTCTTGAACCCGATCCTGTAACTCTGGAATGTTCTACATGCAACACAACTACCATGTGTGGTTGCTCCAGCAACACTCGGAACAAAAGAAACTCCCAATTGACCTCTCTGTTGGGCTAGAAAAATACTCTGATGCTAAAGCTCTACCTGTTGCTGACAAGTGCTCCCTCTTTGACCTCTGTGCTACTGCAACATCTCCATGCATCTCGCACCATTACAGCCTTCTCTATGCTACCCTGCACTGTGCAACACACTTGTGCCTCTCGCATTGTTGTAGCCTGCATGCTCTGCACTATCCTGGGATTCCTTGCAGTGTAGCTCTCTCTGCCACTCCATCCGCATCTGTCTCTACCCAAGCAGTCAGTTCCTACTAATCCACATCAGGGCTCCTGTAGCAAAGTCGAATCAAAGAGGTTGGGTACCTCAAGGATCCTACCCCTCCTCCTTGGGACAATCACTTCACATCACCCCAGGTATGGCTGCATGTGATCCCTCTGCCCACCTGGCTCAAAGTTTCCCCCTACTGGAGGTCTCTCAATGAGTGAATGTCTCTACTCGATCTCCTCTCAGATTCCCCTGTTGTGGTTGCTCCACAACCTCCTGAAGCTGCTACACCAATTATGGCTCCTCCACAATTATCTGAGACTTCTTCTGGCTCTGCATGATGAGAGGTAACTTACTCTCCCTCTCAACCACCAAGTATCTAACCTTTGCCTTGCACCTAAAGGATTTGCATGCATCTTGTACCTCAAGTGCATACAAGTTCTTGGCTAGCACACCAATTTATTTCCACTCTCCCATCATCACGAAATTTTCTAGAAAAGGAGTTGATTTTAAATCAACAATATCTCCCTCATCCGAGCTCCGATTCAGCCAATTTTTTTATTTTGGGTATTTTTCCGCAAGGAATCCAAATATGCTATTTATTTATGAAAATTTTGTACATAAATTTTCAGATCTGCTCTACAAACTCTCGGCCCAAAACTCAAAAATTTGAAATCTCCTCTCAGTATACTGTTCTTCCTTGATCAACTTGGCTCTGATACCATGTAGAATTTTGTAGAACTTTTTCTACAAATAGCTAACTCTGATACCATGTAGAACTTTTTCTACAAATCAGCTAGCTCTGATACCATGTAGAATTTTCTCTACAAATTAGATAGCTCACTGATATCATGTAGAAATTTCACCTGCAGATCAAACTGATATATGCAATATACTAAAGCATAATACTATATCTACATCTACCATAAACTTTGTGGAAGCTAATCAATCATGAGCAACATCAAGCATGAATACATATAACAGATAAGAAGGAATCAATCACACATAACACAAGAATTTATTCAGGAAAAGCACCTACCTAAAACCCCATCTTTGTATTATCATACAAGTGGAAATATAGTATGGATTACACAAAGCCTTAGCTCGGAAGCTATCCAACTCTCAGTACAATCCCTCTTCTGCTCATAGACAGTCAAATGCTTCTCACAAACCTTCTCCTCTGCCCTCCAAGCCTCCTATTTCCTTGTGTAGTTTCCTTGGGGTCCAATGCTGCCACCTGTGTGAATTGGCCTTTTCACACACACACTAACCTCTGATCTAACTGCATAAACCCGAAGGAGATAAACCCTCATCATGGATGAGCTTCCTTTATAGGAAAAATATTTATCCAACTAATAGTACATTGTCCCTTCTCAAATCTCAACTGGGTCTCTGATAGAACTAACATGCATCAGTTATCCATGAGTGAATACATAGTTATCTGAAAATAATAGTTGTCACATGCATGCAAACATCAACAAACTATATCTCATTAATTTAAGAACTTGTTAAATTAATCTAACTAAACTTGACTAAGTTAAACTAAGTCAATTGATCCTCTCAATATATAACTCATCCTTAATTCCTCAATCGGTGGAGAAAATCAAGGACACATTCCCCAATTAGTGGAGAAATTATTGCATGTTCTCACAAAGACTTCAAGTTTAATTTTCCATAACTAATTAACTCATGGAGATTAATTAATTAATATTTTAAACTACTGGTAAGATGAAATTCGAATTTACTTCCTATAGATAGACCAGGGACTGCTATAAATAGGAAGGGACCCAGAAATCTTATTTTTAGAAGATGTTATTTTTAGCAGTTTCACCTCTCACCCAAGGTGGCCAAAATGCTCATTGGCCAAACTATTATTTTTAGAAGTGCTATTTTTAGCATTTCTATTTTTATCACTTCCTAAATTTAGCATTTCTTGTTGCACACTTTTCAACGCTCCCTCTCAACAAGAAAGGCTTCCTCTCAAACCCGATCTTGTAACTTTGGAATGTTTTGCATGCAACACATCTACCAAGTGTGGTTTCTCCAGCAACACTCAGAACAAAAAAACTCCCAACTGACCTCTCTATTGGGCTAGAAACATACTCTGATGCTAAAGCTCTACTTGCTGCTTAAAAGTACTCCCTCTCTGACCTCTATGCTATTGCAACATCTCCATGCATCTTGCACCGTTGCACCCTTCTCTGTGTTACCTTGCACTGTGCAACACACTTGTGCCTCTCCCATTGTTGCAGCCTGCATGCTTTGCGTTGTCCTGGGATTCCCTGCATTGTAGCTCTCTCTGCCACTCCATCTGCATCTGTCTCTACCAAATCATTCAGTTCCTGCTACTCCACATCGGGGCTCCTGTAGCAAATTTGAATCAAAGAGATTGGGTACCTCAAGGATCCTGCCCCTCCTCGTTGGGACGATCACTTCACATCGCCCCACCTCCTACCTAGAGGTATGGCTGCATGTGATCCCTCTGCCCACCTGACTCGAAGTTCTCCCCTACTAGAGTGCTCTGCATGAGTAGATGTCTCTACTCAATCTCCTCTCAGCTTCCCCTATTGTGGCTACTCCACAACCTCCTGAAGTTGCTACACCAATCATGGCTCCTCCACAATTGTCTGAGACTTCTTCTGGCTCTGCATGTTGAGAGGTAATTTACTCTCCCTCTCAACCAACAAGTATCTAACCTTTTCCTTGCTCCTCAAGGCTTTGCATGCATCTTGTACCTCAAGTGCATACAGGTTCTTGGCTAGCACACCAATCTATCTCCACATTCCCGTCGTCACGAAATTTTCTAGAAAAAGAGTTGATTTTAAATCAGTGATATCTCCCTCATTCGAACTCCGATTCAGCCGATTTTTTTTTATTATTTTAGGTATTTTTCCACAAGGAATCCAAATCTGCTATTTATTTCTGAAAATTTTGTACATAAATTTTTAGATCTTCTATGCAAACTCTTAGCTCAAAACTCAAAACTTTGAAATCACCTCTTAGTACATTGCTCTTCCTTCATCAACTTGGCTCTGATACCATGTAGAATTTTGTAGAATTTTTCTACAAATCAGCTAAATCTGATACCATGTAGAACTTTTTCTACAAATCAGCTAGCTTTGATCCCATGTAGAATTTTCTCTACAAATTAGCTAGCTCACTGATATCGCGTAGAAATTTCACCTGCAGATCAAACTGATATATGCAATATACTAAAGCATAATACTAGATCTAAATCTACCATAAACTTTGTGGAAGCTAATCAATCGTGAGCAACATCAAGCATGAACACATATAACTGATAAGAAGGAATCAATCACACATAACACAGAAGAATTTATCCGGGAAAAGCACCTGCCTAAAACCCCATTTTTGTATTATCATACAAGTGGAAATATAGTCTAGATTACACAAATCCTTAGCTCGGAAGCTATCCAACTCTTTGTACAATCCCTCTGCTGCTCATAGATAGTCAAAGGCTTCTCACAAACCTTCTCCTTTGCCCTCCAAGCCTCCTATTTCCTTGTGTAGTTTCTTTGGGGTCCAGTGCTGCCACCTGTGTGAATTGGCCTCTTCACACACTCACTAACCTCTGATCTAACTGCACAAACCTGAAGGAGATAAATCCTCATCATGGATGAGCTTCCTTTATAGGAAAAATATTCATCCAACTAATAGTACATTGTCCCTTCTATGATCTCAACTGGGTCTCTGACAGAACTAACATGCATCAGTTATCCATGAGTGAATACATAGTTATCTGAAAATAATAGTTTTCACATGCGTGCAAGCATCAACAAACTATAACTCATTAATTTAAGAACTTGTTAAATTAATCTAACTAACCTTGACTAAGTTAAACTAAGTCAATTGATCCTCTCAATATAGAACTCATCCTTAATTCCTCAATCAGTGGAGCAAATCAACGACACATTCCCCAATTAGTGGAGAAATTATTGCATGTTCTCACAAAGACTTCAAGTTTAATTTTCCATAAATAATTAACTCATGGAGATTAATTAATTAATATTTTAAACTGCTAGTAAGAAAAAATTTTAATTTACTTCCTATAGATAGACGAGGGACTGCTGTAAATAGGAAGGGACCTAGAAATGTTATTTTTAGAAGATGTTATTTTTAGCAGTTTCACCTCTCACCCAAGGTGGCCAAAATGCTCATTGGCCAAACTATTATTTTTAGAAGTGCTATTTTTCGCAGTTCTATTTTTATCACTTCCTAAATTTATCATTTCTTTTCGCACACTTTTCAACACTCCCTTTCAATAAGAAAGGCTTCCTCTCAAACCCGATCTTGTAACTTTGGAATGTTTTGCATGCAACACATCTACCAAGTGCAATTACTCCAGCAACACTCGAAACAAAAAAACTCCCAACTGACCTCTCTATTGGGCTATAAACATACTCTGATGCTAAAGCTCTACCTGCTACTTAAAAGTGCTCCCTCTCTGACCTCTACGCTATTGCAACATCTCCATGCATCTTGCACCATTGCACCCTTCTCTGTGCTACCTTGCACTGTGCAACACACTTGTGCCTCTCCCATTGCTGCAACCTGCATGCTTTGCGCTGTCCTAGGATTCCCTACACTGTAGCTCTCTCTTCCACTCCATTTGCATCTGTCTCTACCCAATCAGTCAATTCCTGCTACTCCACATCGGGGCTCCTGTAGCAAATTAGAATCAAAGAGATTAGGTACCTCAAGGATCCTGCCCCTCCTCATTGGGACAATCGCTTCACATCGCCCCACCTCCTACCTAGAGGTATGGCTGCATGTGATCCCTCTACCCACTTGGCTCGAAGTTCTCCCCTACTGGAGGTCTTTGCATGAGTAGATGTCTCTACTCAATCTCCTCTCAGCTTCCCCTATTGTGGCTGCTCCACAACCTCCTGAAGTTGCTACACCAATCGTGGTTCCTCCACAATTGTCTGAGACTTCTTCTGGCTCTGCATGTTGAGAGGTAATTTACTCTCCCTCTCAACCACCAAGTATCTAACCTTTGCCTTGCT
>APFE031462219.1:29376-43524 GCA_000404065.3 Pinus taeda
GGTGCCAGTACGGACTGTGCTCCCACATACCGTCGAGTATAAATTGGGAGACCCCTATAGGATTGCAACCTTTGATCCATAGGAAGCCGAGTCTGCCGCCCTACGAACCGTAATGAACTGAACACAGCATTCGGGAAGATTGACTGCAGTACGGGAAGTCCTTGGTGATCTTCTGATCGCTAAGGTGTATAAGCAGTTTTACGGTTTGTTTGGCACACCCTTTTACCTAGATTTCCAGAGTAGTCAGCTTTTGATCCTTTTCAGACTGTCTAACAGAAAAGGTGTAAGCGAGCAGCTTGTCACTTCGTGCTCGAAAAACAATCGAAGGAGACTAGAGTCAGCTTTTCGTCCTTTTCTCGACTCTTTAAAGATGAAAAGGTCAAATTAAAATGTCTTAATAATTTATCTGGCCACGATCACATAACCCGATTAATTTTGTCTGCATTAGTCTGGAAAGAAACTTGGTTTATTTGAGTTTCCTTGGGATTTCGTGAATTTTCACCCTGGCAAAACTACCAATTTCGCCTTCTGAGGGTCCGGTTGTAAGTCAAATTCTTCCTATTGTTCCAAGCATACAACCGATCAGCTCTCGCGCTCCAGGCGACAGGGATTATCAGTTTTATACCAACCCCATTTGGGAACCTTCTCAGAATAGTACCCCTTTTTGGGAATATACTTCTCCTCGGAAACCTTTTCCTTCCGACATGGACAACCCATCGCCTACTACTACTGACGAATCCGGCATGCCAGGGGACGAAATCCCTAGCACAATGGACTCTACATACGTTAGTAGGAACACTTCTACCGGGGGACTTCCTCTTGGTTATAAAGCATTGCGCGATTTTATATCGTCCCCTTTCTCGACCTCTATTTGGTCACCACCCGTTTTTTCCAATACGGAGCCATCGACTCTGCCACCTCATATTACAACTACTATTTCGGTGACAACCCCTCCGCTTATATCTGTAGCTTCCTCAATGCCTGTTATTAGCCGACCTTCGTCCTCTTTATTTGCGGGCTTTGATCCTACATTTAATGCATCACTTGGGGGGCAGTATGATCAGTATCTACCACCTTTCGGTCCTGAGACAGGTCAGCTATCTGTCGGAGAAATTTCGGTCCCGCTATCTATAGATTGGGGTTCCACCTCTTACCATGGTGGCCAAGCATCATACGCTCAACCTGAGATACCACACCAGCAATATTCACAAGGAAAATCCTTCCAAGGAAATCCTTTTGCTTCTAGTGGCACCTCTTTCACTCCTCATACTCAACCTATTGGTAACCCAGGTCACTCTTCTATTCCACAAGCTCAACCTGGACTCCAGCAAGGTTCACCTACTGGACAAACTGGTCCGTCGTTCGTTAATCCGAATCAACCTAACGTCCAGTATACCCAAGTTTATGGGCAAGCTGCCCAACCATTTGGTCAGCTGACTGTCCAAAACACTCAATTCTCGGGACAGGCAGGCCAGCCTCAGCATCAGCAGGCAGGCCAGCCTCAGCATCAGCAGGCAGGCCAGCCTCAGTATCAGCAGGTAGGCTAGCCTCAGTATCAGCAGGCAGGCCAGCCTCAGTATCAGCAAGCAGGCCAGCCTCAGTATCAGCAGGCAGGCCAGCCTCAGTATCAGCAGGCCGGCCAGCCTCAGTATCAGCAGGTAGGCCAACCCCCGTATCAACAAGGTTACCATGCTACTGGCACTGCTCAAATAACGTGTGGCGGTCAACCCCAAATCCCTCCACCTTATGGTTATCAACAACCTCAAGGGCAACCTTTATTTACCCCCTATCAGAATTATCAAACACCATACGGTTCTTCTACAGCTTCGTTTGGTAATCCATATGCTGGGGGGCAGAACACCAATCCCTACGGCCAACCCTTGGGGGAAAATCCATTAGGGCAAGGCCCGTGGGGACCACCACCACCTGGTTGGAACCCAGGTGCCCCGTCGTTCCAACAACCTCACATGCCATTTAATCCTCAGTTACCGTTCTTAGCAACCTTAGAGTTACCGGATGTGTCCAAATTGACCAATGATCCTATTCTTCATAATCCTTATTGGCCTCCGGTTCCTACCAAGATTCCTGGTGATTGCCCGAAATTCGATGGCAAAGCAGATGAAGATCCGCAAGCTCATGTCATGACATATCATTTATGGTGCTCATCTAATTCATGGCTTGATGATTCGATTCGACTTCTCCTTTTTCAAAGGACGCTCACCGGCTCTGCCGCTAAATGGTATATTGAGCTTAATCGTGGATCCTTTCAGGATTTCAACTCCATGGCTATGGCATTCCTTACACATTTTCAATTACCCATTCGTTATGAAACGGGCACGCACCTCCTTACGTCTTTACGACAGTAAACTGTTACGCACATCTCTGATCATATCCATGAATGGAGACGGCGTCGACGTATGATTAAATTCTCGATTCCCGACCAGCTTCTCACGGATTGGTTCACGACCTCATTCGTGCCTCCGATAGCTCGGGACATCGCAATGGGAGCATGCGTTACTGAAGAGCAAGCTATTGCGCGCGCTCAATACCTTGACTTAGTTTATTCTCAGTCAGGTACATTATATGATTATTTGCCTGGTGCCCCTAGACCTGGAATGTCCAAATCCCCGCCAACACCTATGGTTGACGTCATCATCGGGTCTGTGAGTTCATCCTCCAAAAAGAATTCTGCAAACCCTGGGAAGCAAACATCTCATCCCCCTAATGAAAATGCTTCCCAGGTTACCCACACTCCTAAATCTACTTCCGAGGTGAATGCCGTTCAGTCGACCAAGACTGACAAAACCTCCAAATCAAGGAAGAAAGAGAAAGGAAAAAATAAATCGGAACAACCTAAGCAAGAACAACCTAAACCTCAATCTGAGGAGAGTGCCAAACGCAAACCTAAGTTTCCTTGTTTCATTTGTGACGAGGATCACTACACCAAAGACTGCCCCCGGCGGTCTGAAGTTATTCGTCTGTTGAAAGGCGCCCCTGGGGTTCCTGCAGTTCTTAAAGAACCTTTTCCTTCACAGTAGACCCAAATGGTCGCTGACCCCTCTCAACCTCCCTCTTCCTTCGGTTCCCAAGTGTTTATGGCAGGTACGGTCCCTATTAACATCAGTACTCGAACAAAAGAATATCCCTCTGCCGGCAAGGAGCCCGAGGTCACCCCTAGTGCTCCTCCTTTCAGTTCAAGCCCTCTCCACATCGAGAGACCTAGTGCTGAAGTGCCTGTTCGACCCCCTCCAAAAGGGGTACTCCGGAAATCCTCTTACAACCCAAATGCCCGTGCTGCTCAGCACTATAATATCATTGAGGATTTAGCCCAGACTCCGTCGGCTATGTCCGCTTTAGAATTTCTCCAGAGCTTCCCCTCTCAGAGGAAGTCCTTTCTATCCGCCATTGGCGGCATAGATCCGACAGATTCGGAGTTGATTACGTTTGATTTAAACCGCCATACTCAGAGACTGCCTCCCCAAATTTCCTTTCTCATACAGGTAGTTATCGATAAGAAAACTATTCATCGCACAGTCATTGACGAAGGTGCCTCCACTTGCATCATGTCTGTGGCCTGTTGGAAAGCTATTGGTTCTCCCACATTGAGTCAGTCTCCTACAACCTTGGAAGCTTTCGATGGTAGGGCCTCACGTCCTTATGGTATTCTCCCACGATTACCCATTTCTTTGGAAGGAAAAACGGTCGAGATGGAAGTTGAAGTCGTGGACGCTACCTTAACGTACAACCTCCTTCTCGGACGCAGTTGGATTTATGCGATGCAAGCCGTTGCTTCATCCTACTTCCATATCATCCGTTTCCCTCACCAAGGGAAGATTATTACAGTCGACCAGCTGAACTTTTTCGCTTCCTCTTCAGAAGGAACCATCCCCTTTGTGGAATATACCACGAAGTCACTTGAGAACCTCGGTCACGGACTTTTTAAAGATCCCGCCCTTATGGGTGTTTTCCTGGCCTCACCTCCTATTGTCGCTTTCGTCAATATGATCTCCACTTGTCTCGATCCATGGGTTGTTCCTCCCACCGACCAAGTAGATTCATGGGGCAACAAAATGTCGTTGAGTCCCGCAGAATTCAACTATGTTGAAATCATCGCTGCATCGGCTCCTGAATTTGCTCTTTCGAGCAAGATTTTTCATACACTGGCTCCATCTCTAGGGATTGTAGCTCTAGCTTATTCGGACCCTTTACACCAGATATTCTCTTCCGATGAAGCAATTATAGAGACCATGTCTCTCGAGGAACCTCCTTGGCACCATACCCATCATCGTTCCTCGTTACTCCCCTTCCCTCAGAATGAGCCAACTGTGGTTCAGAGGTTTGCTCCTTGTTCCCCGTTCCGATCCCTTCAGTCCCCTGTTCATGTTTATCACTCATCTTCTGAAGGTAATCTGGCGAACATCACACAAACCCAACCCATCGACATCTCTATCAAGCCTGGGATCGTCGAACATGTCCATATCGGAGTTACTTGTACTCCGGAGGAGATTCAAATTTACTCGAAACTTTTTCGCGAATTTCGCGATGTTTTTGCTTGGTCTTACGAAGAAATGCCAGGCATTGATCCTAACATCGTGGTGCATGAAATCATTACGTACCCCGGTGCTAAGCCCGTTCGACAACGTTTACGTCAAGTACACCCTCGAAAGGCTACAACGATCAAAGCCGAGGTGGAAAAACTTCTTAAAGCTGGTTTCATTTACCCTATACCACTCACAGATTAGGTTTCCAATATTGTACCTGTTACTAAAAAACATGGAACTATCTGTGTCTGTGTTGATTATCGCGATATCAATCGGGCCTGTCCAAAAGACAATTTCCCCACACCTTTCATTGATCAGATTATCAACGAATGTGCGGGTAGCGAAATGTACTCTTTTATGGACGGCTTTTCTGGTTATAACCAGATCAATATCGCTCCTGCAGATCAACACAAAACTGCTTTTATCTGTCCATGGGGTACCTTTGCTTATAAGAAACTCCCTTTCGGCCTTAAAAATGCCGGAGCTACATTCCAACGTGCAATGTCTTATGCTTTTCATGACATCCGACACATTGTACAACCTTACCTGGATGATCTTCCAGCTCATTCAGCTAAGCGTAAAGACCACCCTGCTCATCTTCGTGAAATCTTTCTTCGCTGTCGCCACTACAACATCAGGCTTAATCCTCATAAATGTGTCTTCTGCGTAGAAATGGGTCGACTTCTCGGATTTGTCGTCTCCCAAGAGGGCATCCGTCTGGATACCCTCAAAGTCGAAGCTATTGTGAATCTCCCTCCCCCTATTTCCTTACGCCAACTGCAAAGTCTGCAAGGTAAAGCGAACTTTTTACGTCGTTTTATCCCAAACTACGCCGAAGTAGCTAAGGGCTTTACGCGGCTACTTAAAAAGGATGTCCCTTTTCACTGGGATGCGGTGGCTCAAGAATCTCCTTGTCTCTGCTCCATTACTTCGGCCTCCAAATTATCATCGTGACTACATCCTATATTTATCCGCTGCCGATACCACTATTGGTATGGTGCTTGTCCAAACTGACGACGATGACACTGAGCATGTCATTTATTATCTCAGTAAAAACCTCCTTGACACAGAAACTCGATATGCCCATGTCGAGAAGTTGGCATTAGCTACTGTTTGTGTGGTCCAACGTTTCCGTCACTATATCCTGCTACGCAGTACTACAGTGATTTCTGATTGCAACCCCATGACCTATATCTTGTCACGCCAGTTGCTAGGGGGCAAATACTCTAAATGGATTGTCATCCTCCAAGAATTTGACTTGGAGTTTACTTCTGCCAAGTCTAAGAAATCGCTGGCTTTTGCTGAATTAATTTGCTCTCTACCATCTTCTGCTTCGCCGTCTCGTACTGAAGATCACATTCCAGATGAGACCTTGTTTCTTATCAGCACCCTTGACCCATGGTATGGTGACATTATCACGTATCTACAAACGTCCTCCTTCCGCCCGGGCACTCCTAAAGACGCTCGACGAAGGATTTGTCACCAATCCCAACCATATCGGATCATTGGGGATACTTTGTATCGCCTCGGCGCCGACTCTGTTCTCCGCCGTTGCCTTACTCACGAAGAAGCTAAGAGAGTTCTCAATGACTGCCACTCGGGTGCTTGTGGCGGTCATATGTCTGGCTATGCAACTGCTCAGAAAATTCTTCGTGCTGGCTACTTTTGGCCTTCTATCTTCAAAGATTGCATTCTTGCAGTCCGTTCCTGTCACGAGTGCCAAATTTTCCAATGGAAGATGCGGGCACCCGCTGCTCCTTTGCACCCCGTTGTTACCGTCGGCCCTTTTGCCAAATGGGGCATTGATTATGTTACCTGTAACCCTCGCTCAACCGGGGGGCATGGGTACATTATCGTCGTCGTGGATTATTTTATGAAATGGGCTGAGGCGATGCCTACACTCAATGAGGACGGTCACACTGCGGCGCAATTCTTGTTTAATCATGTTATCTCACGATTCGGAGTCCCTCAAGCCATCGTCACTGACCACGGAAAGCATTTCCGGAACCATATGATGACAGAACTAACAACCCAACTGGGCTTAAAGCACGATAGTTCTACCCCGTACTATCCTCAATCCAATGGCCAAGTTGAAGCGATCAACAAGGTTTTGATTACTATGCTTCAGCGCACCGTTGGCATACACAAGTCCAACTGGCATTTAATGTTGTTCCCTGCTCTGTGGGCTTACCGAACCTCCGTAAAGGATGCCACTAGTTTCACTCCGTTTCAACTAGTCTACGGACTAGAGGCTACCCTTCCGATCGAATGTGAGATCCCTTCATTAAAATTAGCCGTCGAGTTGCTTCCTAACACTACCCCATTAGAAGAACGCCTCCTTTATTTGGAGCGTCTGGATGAAACTCGTCGCCTGGCTAATCTGGCCATCGAAACACAAAAGAGGCGGGTCAAATCTCACTTTGACCAGAATGTTCATCCACGTTCCTTTAATGAAGGAGACTTAGTTCTCCTATATGATTAGGCAAATGAAAAGTTAGGACCAGGAAAACTCGAATCCATGTGGTTAGGCCCTTATATTGTCAAGAAAGTCTTGGACAAAGGAGCCTATGAGTTAATAGATTATGAAGGAAATCCTCTCGCGCAGCCTCGTAATGGGCTGTATTTGAAAAAGTACTATGCGTGATGCTAGTACGCTTCTTGTTGTATATACATGTATTTTGCCATTGTCTAAATATGTTAAAATTTTGTAGAAACTCTATTGTCACCCATTGCTTATTGTGTCCTTCGCTTCTTGACCAGATGTCTAGTATGCCTTATATTGGTTTCGCTGATGGTGCCTGTCGTAGCACTCGTAACTTATCCTCTACGGCATGGGTGATCTACAATCATCATGGTAAACTGGTAGATCTTCAATGTGTCTGTTTGGGTCATACCACGAATAATGTTGCCGAATATTGCGCCGTCATTGAACTACTTACTGAAGCAATTAATCTTGGCATTCGGACATTAGTGGTAAACCTGGATTCTCAGCTTGTCGTCCACCAGCTCAATAGGCGTTATTCCGTCAGAAACCATCATATTTTAAGGTTGTATTTACGTGTAAAATTGTTAGAAAGGAATTTTGAATTTATTACATATCAACACATTCCACGACAATTGAACGTAGTATCTGATGCATTGGCTAATCGTGTAATTTGTAAATAACACAAGACACAAGAAACCTAATGGTCCGCTTTCAGCTCTTTTCCTGACCTTTTAAAGTGGAAAAGATCACCGAGTTGTCCCTCTTGGCTCGTTAAACGGTTACTAAAGGTTGTATTTACGTGTAAAATTGTTAGAAAGGAATTTTGAATTTATTACATATCAACACATTCCACGACAATTGAACGTAGTATCTAATGCATTGGCTAATCGTGTAATTTGTAAATAACACAAGACACAAGAAACCTAATGGTCCGCTTTCAGCTCTTTTCCTGACCTTTTAAAGCGGAAAAGATCGCCGAGTTGTCCCTCTTGGCTCGTTAAACGGTTACTAAGGGGCGGTCGTTTTAAGTTCTTTTATCGACTGTTTAAACACTAAAAGATTACTGGGTTTTTGTCATTTCAAACTCGTTAATGGTTGCGAAACAATGTGATTTTGATCCCTTTTTTACTTTTTCAGATCAAAGTCACTACTCATGAAAAGTACTCCTCGATCGTAATGATCGGGCGGTTCTTTCGGGTATTATTTTACACTTTTTTCGGACCCGAGAGACACAACTTTACGAAAAAGGACCTCTGGAGTTTTCTTTTCCGTGTCTTTTTCAAACTCTCTAAACATGAAAAAGACTCCGAGTTTTACCTATGTCGGACTCGTTAAAACCTGACGACATTGGACTCGTCACCGTGATGAGATTTGAGCCTCTCCTCTCTAGGGCTCGTTAAATCATACTAGGTTGGATTCGACCGAAGGTCGAACTTATACTGCAAGCATATGCTATCCCCCTCAAGCTTATTAAAAAATAATCGGGGTACTCGCCAGAAATGGCGGGGGAAAAGTTTTTGGAACCATAACCATAAGTCGCGTCGGCAGTATGTCGCTCTTGAACATGGCACTCCTTTGTTTTCGCGTCAGGGTGGGGATATCTGATTTGGCTTTTCACTTGCCTCCGTGGGTTTGGGTGATCCTTTTTGACCTCTCATCTACTCATTACCTCGTCATCGTGACCTCTGATCTAATGATGTCAAAATACTGCCAACTTCACTGTCGTGCCGTCAATATGTTTAAGAGAAGTTCACCTCTGCAAAGAAGAAAAACCGCCTCCGCTTGATAGTTCACAACTCTCATTTCACAACATTGTATCATCCCGTCTCGCGTCGATGATGTGGGAAACATTATGGCCCGCCTTCGACAAAGACCACTTCCTGTCGACTTCAGCTCATTATCCAGGAAAGTGGCCTAGAGACTCCCTTCCGGTACCTTGGAGCTTGCATGCCTTAATGGCAGGTTCTTCGTATTCGACGCGAGGTTTTCATCATTGGCCTCCGATCGGATAACTCTGCGAGTGTTCGACGTCGGCTCATGCATTCACACGCCGTAGACTGTACCTGTAGTACCTTGAGGGCCATTGTCATTATTGGTGGTACCTCTCGCGTCTGTTAACAGTTTTCATTATTGACTGGTAATCAGACGATGTCCATGCATGTTCGACTTCAGCTTACATGTTCACATGCTTGGACTTGTACTTGTGTTCGGGTCGAGGTGGAGCGCAAGACCCTGGATTGTGTCTGTTGTAATCCAGGCGTGATTTTGATACATGACTTTTTCACTGGATGGCTGCGACCATACCTGAGTCTATTTATTGATCCCAACTAGATGGCTGCGTCCATACTACGGATCTTGATTATTATGTACTCTGTCAATGGATGGCTGCGCCCATACCACATATATCATGTATTTGAACTATCATACTGTATCTCTCCATGCAGATTCTCGGCGGTAGTTGGATATGATCTTGTAAAGCACTTCACCTCTCTCTCTCTCGAGGCTCATGCTTTAGGGGGCATCTGTTACGCAGTAATTTGTCACCGTTGGTCACCGTCCTTGTTACCCCCCGCTGTCACACATTGGAGGACACATTTACGGACCTGTGACCAGTGGCACAACTTGAAAAACACTTGCATTGAGGTCTCCTAAGTATGAACTTCAATATCCCTGAAGACACCCTTTGAAGATTAACCTTGGAAAATACCCTTTTTTCATTAGCGCGGGTCCACAGTGTCTGACCCGCGCCAATGGCTCAGTTCCTACAAAGAGGGCGCGCCCATAGATGCGCTGTCACAGAACAAAGCCCGTGCCACACAAAATTAGTCATGATTTTTGGCCAACGCGCACTGAAATGTTTTTTCCTCCATTACTCATACAGTTCCCTGAGGAAAAATCCCATGGATACGATCGAGTGTCGTCTTTTTCATCCATGACAACTCAGTCCAAAGGCTATTCTGGGACAATGCCAAATCTTCGATAGGTGTCCGGATACGATGAATGCTTCCACCTCTTCCATCCATAAAAGCTTGTCACCTCACATTGAACAGGCTAGTGCTAATGATAGTGTCAGAGTGTTGAAGCTTATGCTAAAATTGATAGTGAGAGCTGAAAGAGAGGTTATGCTGCCGGATTGTTGAGAGAGGAAGTGACTTTGCAAGACATGTTGGACTGCTGACCCAGTTAGAGGAGATTTGCAGCGTCAAGCCTTCATTGGTTGTAATTCTTCTCTTTTTTCTATTGAATAATAAGCGACTGTTATTATGGTTCCATTCACATGTTCTTCTGGTAATATTTGAATTATATCCTGCTTGACTGATATATGATTGTATGATATTGGATTTTACGCGTGTTTTGGGTTGTTCTTCATTTGTGCAGGTGTCCATGCGTGGAGCGCAAGGATAGTGACCGGCCAAAGCTAAAGGACAGGAGCGACACTTCTCCCACAGCAAATAGCGTTGGATCCCAGGTTGGTCTTTCTGATTGAATTTTAAATTGTGCAATTAGGAACTTGCATGCAGCGTGTATGATTGTTGCTAGACCCCTGTGGGGCTAGTGGGATCGCCTCTGTCCGCAGAGGGGATTTACCTCCACAACACTTATGATGGATCTATGTTGGTTGTATATTGAGTGCAAAGGTATTATGTATTGGTTTCATCCAACATGAGCCACCATCCCTCTTCTAACCATTAATGGCGTTAATGCCAATGGAGGAGGAAGACCTAAGAAAAAAATGCTCAATCTCACGCATTGGATTGAAAATCCCACAATGACCACACTCCTTCCAGATTGAATCACCAACAAATGGAATGGGATGTGCACAAATAATACATGGAGTAACTAGAATATTACGCTATGCACACACCAAAGCTACAAAACTTGGTGCTCTTTGCCATTTTTGCTTCTTCAAGCTTCATACTCCATAACAAATGAATTTTATGTTGTCAAGATAATTTTAAAAAATCTTGTACACCCGAGGCCATGAAGCTAGGCACATGGACATGCCAAACAGATACACAACATTGTGTTTCCATCAAATAATCAAAATGTTGGGCAGTCATTTCATACTCACGTTGACATGAAGTACTCAACTCCATCACTTACCGTTGGGCTCTCCCCTAGGCTAAGCTTAATGAGAAATCGTCTGCCATCTAGGTGTGTTTGGGGAAATTGGAATCTGCAAAGAGAATCCACCAAAGTAAGTGTGCTCTCTACATATAGATCATCACCCTTTTGTTTGAACATGGGGTGTTCTTTCACTCTCAGTTGAACTTCAAGGTCATCAGATCAATTTTTCCAAGGAAACTCATTAGCTTCACCTTTAAACAACATGTGAGATACCTCAAGTCGCACACACATTGAAGCAATAACTTCCACTCTTGCCATATTATCAAATGAAAAGGAGCCATTTAGAAATAATATCTACTAACATCTCCAAGGCCTCCCTTGTGCTAACCAATGGATGGACCCAAGCAGCAAGATTTTCTTGCTCAGGGGGTTGAGACATGTCAACTGGATTCCTCCCAAAAAGTAACTCAAGTAACACCACACCATAACTGTATACATCATTGTTGACTAGAAGTTGTCCAATCATTTCCTACTCAAGAGCAACATATCTAAAAGTGCTTATAACTCACATCAAGATATACCCCTTGCCCTCAACAAAAGCTACTTTTGCAAGTCCAAAATTTGGCACTTTGGGAGTTAAATCATCTTGTGGAAAAACATTACTAGGCTTAAAATCACAATGTATAACCCAAGGGTTTGAAAAAGATGTTTCTTGGCCAAGGAGATGAGAACACTCAAATAAAAGTTTCAAAAGAGAGATAAGTTGGTCTATTTTGAGTAAATATAGATGAATTCAAAAGAAAATTACTAGGTCATTTTTAAGCTACAATAGTTCTATTGTGGATCTTCTTCCTAGATACTCCATTTGCTTGTATTTACTTTACTTTTCTTGCTCTACTTGCTTGGATTTATGAATAATACTTTCATGTCTTCCTTATGCATACTTAATATGAAGACACGACAATGAGCACCATGGATGCAAATTGATTCAATGCAAGTTTCATTCCTTATTATGATAAATTCAATGTTGAATAGGTAGTATTCAATTCAAGCATTCATTTATTGATTCAATGCAGGTTTGATCTGAATAAAAAATGGAATCAACCCATGGTATTCATCCACCCATGTTATTCATCCACCCATGGTATTCATTCACCCATGGTATTTGCCCATGGTATTGTGATATCCATCCATGGTATTCATTTACCCATGGTATTGACCTGTGGTATTGTGACATCCACCCATGGTATTCATTTACCCATGGAATTGACCCGTGGTATTATAACTAGAAAATACTATAAGTAACAAGTTGTATTTTTTAAAAGGACAATTTGTCTGCCACAATGTAGCTTTTACAACTATTCTCGTTTTTAATAAAAAAAAATCTTTGTGGTTTTTATTTATTGGGCATTCTCCTCCTTTTCTTCTGTAATTTCAATTTTTCAAATCTTGAGGGCCTACCCCCAAGATCCAGATCAATGGTATCAGAGCAGGTTATGATTCCATGGGAATGAGGGTTTGATGCATATTTTAATTTCAAATTTTGCAGCAATATTCAACAAACTTCAGGCATGTGCTATGTCCTCCACAGAGAATTTTCTTGGGCCAAGTGGGAATAATTTTTCTTTTTTTCAATTTTTCGCAAGAATGTTTTTGGGCGGTGAGTTTGCAGATCACTTCTGAAACTTTTGGTGCAAAATTTACAAAAAAAAATAACATATATGGATTCTTTGTGAAAACATAACCAAATTCAAAAAATAAAATCGGTCGAATCGGAGTCAAGATGAGGGAGATATCTCTGATTTAAAATCAGCTATGTTACAGAAATGTTTCTAGCGACAATTCCTAGATGACAATTCTCCTATCTTCTTTTTTTTTCAATTTTGGTGCAGAATTTCAAGAAAGTGATTATAGATTTGACCTCCTCTCGAAAAATCACTCAATTTCAAAAAACATGGGTCGAATCAGAGTTCGGATGTGGGAAATACCACTGATTTAAAATCACTTATTTTTCAGAACTTTTGTGACAGCAGAAAAGTTGCATTGCGAATCTAAGATTCTAGAGTGTCCAGACAAGGATTTCCAACACACGGGAATGCGAAAAATGGTCCTTTTGTTTCCAAAAATATGTTATAATAAATATTCTGAGTTATATTGACCAATTTATGTCCATTTTAATTCTGGATCAACATTCAGAGTAGGTTCCCTTTGGAGATGTGCCCTCCCACCTCGCTTTAGTAGGCACTTGCTTCACATTCAACAATTTCAGCATAACAACATTCAGCTTGGGTTCTTTAGAGACATGCTCTCCCACCCTAGGCTATGTAGGCACTTGCTATTTCATCAACTACCAACATCACGGTTATGGATCAACCACATAAAATCCCTGTCACCGAAGTCCATTTTCTAGGTCGCACATTGTTAGTATCACAGTTAGTCACAAGCATTATAGGGTATCTCTATCCTCATATCTTCATTTTTCATGGTTATGGGTCATCCACAAACCCACACTTCATCGAAGTCCATTTGCTAGGCCGCCTACTGTCAGTATCACAGTTGGTCACAAGCATTACAGGGTATGTCTATCCTTGGATCTTCGTTCATCATGGTTATGGGTTAACCATATAAAAGCATTCTCTCCAGTGGTTCTTCATATTCAACAAAGGATTTGTAGGAGGGAACTTCACGCAATGGGGACCATTGCTTCTTAAGGAGGGAGGAATGATCTGAATAGAAAATGGCATCAACCCATGGTATTCATCCACCCATGGAATTTACCCATGGTATTGTAAGTGGCATCCACCGATGGTATTCATTCACCCATGGTATTGTGATATCCACCTATGGTATTCATTCACCCATGGAATTGACCCTGTTGGGTTGTGTTATATTCTTTCCACACAGTTAACAGGGGGTTTGAGGGGTACCCATAACCCCACTTTATGGGGTTCGGGGTAGCGCCTGGAAAATTTTGGTTTTGGACCCTATGTTAGGTTGGGCAGACCCACCTATGGTTTTGTGCATGATTTTCGCACATGTTTTTTGGACACGATG
>APFE031462219.1:48884-66384 GCA_000404065.3 Pinus taeda
GTTGGGCGAACCTACCTATGGTTTTCGGTCCACAGTTTTGGACGCGATGGTTTTCGGTCCATGGTATTGGATGCTTCGGCATGTATAAATATGTATTGTAACATTGAAAGGAACATAATGAAAAATCAAGCTGGTAGTCTCAGTCTTGAGATCTAGTGGGAAATCTCTGTGTATATGTGTTTTATGTGTTATGCTCTCGCATTTTTATTTTTCCTGTGATTTAGAATTCGTATGCAGGTAATTTCTGTACCGGGTTAAAACCTACAAAGAGAAGATGTGAAAATGAAAAATATTCCACCTTCTGTATTGCCTAACCTCTATGGAATGTCAACAGAATATCCTGATTCATTTATGTTTGAATTTGACATCTTGTGTAGAACTTATGGATACAAAGATGACACACATAGACTTCATCTCTTTCCTGCTACTTTGAAAGCAATGACCTTAAAATGGTTCATGGGTTTAGGAGAGAGAACAATAAATTAATGGAATGAAATGAAGACAATATTTATGAAAAAATACAAAGCCTATTGTAGGCCTATGGACTCGAAAGAGGATGTTTTTAGAATGACACAACAAGAAGACAAAATTTCAGAAGAATACTTAGAAAGTTTTGCTTATAATCTACAAAAATCTAAACAACACTCACTAAAACGAGAAACCATTCAAACAATCTTTCTCAAGTGTATAAGAGATGAATACCTTGACATTCCAAATGTAATGGGAAAGGGTGACATTTCAAACTTTCCATTTAATGAAATTGTAGAATTATGTCAAAAATATTCTAGAGGAAGATCAAATGCTGGAAGAAGAGATGTTAGCTCAAAAGCAACAAAATCAACAGCAGGAGGGGTAACAAGAGTAGAGATAGGAAGATTGCTAGAAAACTTCAAAACTGATCTCCTAAGTACATAAGGGACAAAAGTATATGTTCTAAAAGAAAACAAAAGGAAAGAATAACAAGAACAAATATTAGCAATCTTTTGTCCAAAACGTAGGAAGAAACATGCATTAAGAAATGTCCTTTAGATAGCGTTCAAGTATGCACTCTTTGCACATAAAATCATTAAAAAAAAACTGTCTAAATTTGAAAGAATTGCAAATGAATCTAATGGAAGGAGTACAAGGAACAAAATATTTCTATGATGTGGCTCCAAGAAGGCGTCGGTAGCCAAGGATTCTTCAACAATTCCCTCAATGAAACTATCAGTATCCTCCTCAAAACTCTTGGAATACCCCAATGCCATGGCAAGCTTGGACTCCACAACAATATCAAAACCAACCTGCACAAGGTCGGAGAGGATATGGTTATGGAAACCAGCCACCTCAACAAATGTATCCTCAAAAATACCAACAACAATACCAACAACAATATCAAAAACCATTCCCATACCAACAGTTCCATCAATATCCACAATCCATGCCATTTCCACAATAGAATTATGCATATCCACTATCCATGCCATTTCCACAACAAAATTCTACACCATTACTAACGCAACCACAATAGCTACAACTACCTTCAAACCAGCCAAGACCAACTCAACTACCAGCACATCCGGTGGAAAATCCAAGCAATAAAATGGGTAAACCTGCATACAATGTGGAATAAGCAACATACTTTCCAACATACTCCATTCTTCCCATAAATGATGTCCAGTTAAGGTCTGGGAAAGTACTTCATAAAAATTCTCCTCCAATCATAGAAGAACCAGTTGAACAAGGAGAACAACCTAGAACATCACATTAAGAAAAATAGAGTCAGAAGGGAAAGACTATCATAACTCAAAGCCCACCCTATACAGAGAGGTTAGTAGATCAGAAAATTCAAATGATCCTTCCTGAATTTGATATTCTGGATGAATTGAAAAATGCTTATGTAAAAATTCCTTTATTGCAAGCAATGAAAGAAATACCAGTTTATGCTAAAATAATAAAGGAATTATGCATCAAGAAAACTAGTAAAAAGAAGAAGGATCCTAATACAATCCAAGTCATTGGAAAACTAGTAAGCCTCATGTCTACAAAGACAACAGTAGAAAAATGTACTCACCCTGGTATCCCTATGTTTACTATTTCAATAAACAATTTCTCAGTTCCAAACACATTGATAGATTTGGGAGCAATTATAAATGTAATGACTACAGAGACAATGAAACATTTGCATTTAAAGAACATTAGATCGACTACTACAATCTTAGAGTTAATAGACACATCTAAATTTATTGCAGAAGGAATATTAGAAGATATCATAGTCTCTTTGGATTCATGGGAGTATCGTATAGACTTCCTCATTTTGCAGCCAAAAATAAACTTGGGAGGACATCCTCTATTTTTAGGCACACCGTGGTTAGCCACTGCTGATGCCTTTATAGGATGCAGATTTGGAAGTATAATTATTGCATATGGAGATGAGAGAAATCACATCACACTTTATTCTCCTACACAATCACCTTCTTTAGTATCAATTCTTGAAGAACACAAACAATAGAAAAATAAATCAGTTCTAAATATTAACCAAGTTTTTGATCTTAGAGAAGAAGAGGAGAATGAAGATCTATTGGATCTTTTCATCTCAGAACCAGATATTTCAGAGCATCTTAGAGTAACTCAGTATGAAGTTGCAAGTAATATTTTGAATCAGTGTTTTCAAGAAACCTCTACAAATCAATCCCTGCAATAATCCTTCCCAAATATTTTTCCTGTAAACACAATTACCAATTCAACAACAAAAAAAATTGAGATATATCTTGGAAAACATTTGAACATTGGTAACCATTTATAATCGGCGCAAGAACAAGATGTAATAACATTAGTACAAAAATAATGAAAAGCTTTTGCATTGGATGACACAGATATGCAGGCAATTCATCCCAACACATGTATCCACCACATCTATATAGATGACCAGATTTAACCAATAAGGCAACCTCAAAGGAAAATGAACCCCATGATGAAGGAAATAATGAAAGAAGAAGTATAGAAACTACTACAAGTTGGGTTCATCTATCCTATTTCAGATAGTCAATGGGTTTCTCCCATAGTAATTGTACCAAAGAGAAATGGGAAGTGGAGAATATGTGTGGACTATTAGGAATTAAACAAAGCAACGTTAAACGATCATTTCCTACTACTAGTCATTGACCAGGTTCTAGACTCATTAGCTGGGAATAAATTATTTTCCTTTCTAGATTGGTGTAGTGGGTATAATTAGATTAGCATAGCAATGGAAGACCAGGACAAAAAAACATTTACCTTCCCATGGGGAATCTATGCATACAATGTTTTGTGTTTTGGACTATGTAATGCACCTACTACTTTCCAAAGAGCAGTGCTTGCAATATTTGCTGATATGATCCACAGATTTGTAAAAGTCTATATAGACGATTTCACTTTATATGGAAACACATATGACGATTGTTTGAAAAATCTTGAGAAAGTTTTGAAACGATGCATAGAGACAAATATGTCCCTAAGTAATGAACAATGCTACATGATGTTAATAAAAGGGATAGTCTTGGGACACCATATTTCCTCATCAGGAATTAAGGTGGATCCAACTAAAATACAAGTCATTGTGAATTTGGTGCCACCTACAACACAAAAGGAGGTAAGAATCTTCATGGGTTACACATGCTACTATAGGCAATTTATAGAAAACTTCAGTAAAATAGCACAACCTCTATTCAAGTTAGTTGCAAACGATGTCGAATTCCAATGGAAAAATCATTGTGAAGATGCATTTCAAATATTGAAAGAAAAACTATCAATCACACCCATTCTTTGAGGACCAAATTGGTCTTTGCCATTTCACATTTCAATTGATGTGTCTGATACTTCTATAGGTGCATTAATTGGATAGAAAGAAAAAATGTTCAATTATGCTATATAATTCATAAGCAAAAACTTAACACCAACAGAATTGAACTGCATAGTGACAGAGAAAGAGATGTTAGTTGTAGCACATGCAGTAAACAAATTCAGGAATTACACAACAGGATACCAAGTGTTCATTCATACATACCATTCAATAATAAAATACTGAATGAAAAAATCAATCACAAGCAGAAGAATAAGAAGATGGTTACTATTAATGCAAGAATTTAACATTACAATTCAAGATTGACTGAGGAAAGACAATAAAGTAGCTTATTTCCTTTCAAGGTTTCATACACCTAGTGATCCAAATCCTATTGCAGATAATTTTCCAAATGAATATTTGTTTGCAATAACTATAAAAACACCATGGTTTGCAGATATATAACACTATTTATCCTCTGGGATATTACCATCTCAGTTCACAAAGAAACAGAAATGAAAGATCATTAGAGAAAGCTCTAGATATAGTTGGGTGAATGGTGATTTATTTTATACTAGCTTTGATTTAATAATTAGAAAATGTGTCAGAGAAGATGGAATACCAGAAAGTTTGAAAGCATGTTGTTGGGATAATTTATGTACCTAAACTAACACAAGCATTTATTATCAATCCGGGTTGTTTATACTTTGAGGCAATTTCACTATGTATGAAGATCAGAGATAATCAAACTTTAAAAGATAATTTATTCAAAAGCAATACATCCTATAACTCTAATTCAACTTGTTTACAGTAGAGGAAGAATATTAAGATGGTTCTTGACTCAAGAAGTCCACCTTTTCCTCAACTATTACTTAATGAATCAGAGATTAAAATCAAGAATTTGAGATGGATAAGTAAATGAAAGAAGCTCTTAACTTAAGAGACTCATAAAGTATTTCATCATAAGTTATTCATCTCACTTATTCAAAACCATAACAAAACCACTTGCATGCATATCAAGAAAACTAGTTGTAACTCATCATTTCAGCAGAAGAGATGCTCAAATTGAACATTGGTGTTTCTTCAATTCAATAAAGTGATGAATCAACTAACAACTAAAGCAATCAAATACCATTCATGAATCATAAAGCAATCTGAAATAAAGCCATGGAAAACCAGTTCTACATTAAACAAATTGCAGGAAATAAAACTAGTTAACAATGAAGTGTACTTAGCTTGGGATGGGGGCCCTCCACCTTTGCCTTGCACACTTGAGAGGTGATATTAGAAGCTTAAATCAGTTACACATCCATATCATTGAGTAGCAAAATGAGATTAGCACAAGTATTCCAATTAATTCTTCAAACCAAAAGTATCACAGCATAAAAGTATCATAAGTCAATGTATAAGCCATCAAAGTTGTGGCTCTTAAATAAGGAGTCTCATGAAACAACTTGATCTACATTCACTCTAACAAAATTATCTACTCTAATCCATCTATTCAATTCGAATTCACTACCCTCATCCCAAGAAATATGACAAATATCATGGAATCCCAAAACCACCCTATTTAGATGGGATTTTTGGATAACTAGTCATGATTGACTAGCTCCACATAGGCCTAATAAAGATCGTTTTGTTGGAACCAAGCATAGGTGGCTTGGTCCTAGTTCCCAATCTTCTCATTCATGTATCACATTCGTTCTCAAGTGGCCTCCATCCATATTAACCATAGAGTGATTACGAGAATTTCTGAAATTGCCAAATTTGCACTTAAAATCAAACTTTTATAAAAACTTTAGAAATTGACAAATTAAAGCTAAATACCTGAAAGGAAATCAAATATACATTAAAATGGAATGAATGGAGTGAAAATGGATGATAAATAGATGGTTAGGTAAGTTTCTTAGAGCAAAATGAGACCAAAACTAAGGCCCAACATCTCTCCCTTGTTCATCCTCAAGCATGTCCCCATGCTTACTTGCTCGTCTTGGAACCTCTGCCTTTTGTAGTGGATGTTGTACCTGTAGCAATTTCCCTGTACAAACAATCAAATCCTGATTCATGCCTGTCCCTGAACAAAGCTGCTTTAACTTTTTGTTTCTCATATTTGGCCTGCCACATGTTTTTGTCCTTTAGCCATTTGAATGCTTGCTTAGACAGTAATTCATTTCTTCGTTTCAATATGCCTACTTCTTCTTTTAATTTTTCATTTGTTTTGATCAGCTTAGCATTATATTTCTTATGTGCTTTGTTTTCTTCTGTTAATTGCTTTTCCAAGATCTTGCTAATTTCTAACTGATCAGTCAAGTCTTGGATTTTAGCCAAATTGATTTCCTTTTCAAAGTCTTGTGTTGTTTTCATCAATGATGGTGCTGCCACATCATCATCATATGTGGAATCTCGTTCAAGGACTTCTTGTTCAATATCATGTGCTTCTTGTTTTCTGGGAGAATATGCCTCTACTTCTTTGTCTAAATCAATAGGACTCTTGTTCCTAAACCTTCTAGGAATTGACATGACAGATACTTCAGTTTCATTCATGGCCATATTTCTAGCTCTAGTTCTTGGATATAAGGGGGAAGTCAACAAGCTCCTGTTTTCCTGTTCTATCTTGTCTTGTACTTCAACAATCTGTTCAGTAAAATGATTCTTAATCATGAATTCTCTCCACATTATACCCTGTGACCTCACCTGGTATTCCACTAGGATTTTGATTAATCCTTGATGGTATATCTGTGCTGCTTTAGGCCTGTGCTCCTGTTTGACTATTTCAATCATTCTTACAAGACTCCTATATAGGAAGTAAGGTAGATTAATCCTATCTTCCCCTCTGATGTGCTGTAAAAGTCTGACATGATATAAATGAGCAATACTATATGCATGATCAAAAGTCAATAATTTTTGAATGACCAAGACTAGTTCTCCCCATGGTTCATTAAACCACTCCTTGGGTATCCCTTTTGTCCTATCAAACATTCCCTTACGGTTTTTCTCTAAGAAGAAAGTCCAAGATTTCTCCTTGAAGTGGAGGCCTTTTTGGTACTTCTCCCCTATCATTGGCAAGTCTAAGGCTTTAGACAAGTACTCTTGTGTTACCGGGACAATAATTTCTCCTACCCGAGTCTGGTCTTGACTGAAATTATTTATGAAGTCTTTTGTGATCTCATCAGAATGGCCATTAAATTTCTGTAAGAAACCTAGCATCTTTGCCTCCTGAATTTCATTTTAAAAGAAACAACAAGTCATAAGTTTTTATTGTTAAAATGAAGTTAGTAACAGCAGAGGCCTATATTGAATGGTTTACAAAAACTATGGCAAACAGAATAGAACCAAGATTTCAAATAGAAAGCTGGGGAAAAGAGGCTGTAGAAAAACTGTATCAAGCAGGGAACGACACCAAAATGTTGGGCTAATTTATGTACCTAAACTAACACAAGTATTTATTATCAATCCGGGTTGCTTATACTTTGAGACAAGTTCACTATGTATGAAGATTAGAGATAATCAAACTTTAAAAGATAATTTATTCAAAAGCAATACATCCTATAACTCTAATTCAACTTGTTTACAGTAGAGGAAGAATATTAAGATGGTTCTTGACTCAAGAAGTCCACCTTTGCCTCAAATATTACTTAATGAATCAGAGATTAAAATCAAGAATTTGAGATGGATACGTTAATGAAAGAAGCTCTTAACTTAAGAGACTCATAAAGTATTTCATCATAAGTTATTCATCTCACTTATTCAAAACCATAACAAAACCACTTGCATGCAAATCAAGAAAACTAGTTGTAACTCATCATTTCAATAGAAGAGATGCTCAACTTGAACACTGGCGTTTCTTCAATTCAATAAAGTGATGAATCAACGAACAACTAAAGCAATCAAATACCATTCATGAATCATAAAGCAATCTGAAATAAAGCCATGGAAAACCAGTTCTACATTAAACAAATTGCAGGAAATAAAACTAGTTAACAATGAAGTGTACTTAGCTTGGGATGGGGGCCCTCCACCCTTGCCTTGCACACTTGAGAGGTGATATTAGAAGCTTAAATCGGTTACACATCCATAGCATTGAGAAGAAAAATGAGAATAGCAAAAGTCTTCCAATTAATTCTTCAAACCAAAAGTATCACAACATAAAAGTATCATAAGTCAATGTATGAGCCATCAAAGTTGTGGCTCTTAAATAAGGAGTCTCATGAAACAACTTGATCTAAATTCACTCTAAAAAAATTATCTACTCTAATCCATCTATTCAATTCGAATTCACTACCCTCATCCCAAGAAATATGACACATATCATGGAATCCCAAAACTGCCCTATTTAGATGGGATTTCTGGATAACTAGTCATGATTGACTAGCTCCAAATAGGCCTAATAAAGCTCGTATTGTTGGAACCAAGCATAGGTGGCTTGGTCCTAGTTCTGAAGCTTCTCATTCATGTATCCCATTCGTTCTCAAGTGGCCTGCATCCATATTAACCATAGAGTGATTACGGGAATTTCTGAAATTGCCAAATTTTTACTTAAAATCAAACTTTTATAAAAAATTTAGAAATTGACAAATTAAAGCTAAATACCTGAAAGGACATCAAATATACATTAAAATGGAATGAATGGAGTGAAAATGGATGATAAATAGATGGTTAGGTAAGTTTCTTAGAGCAAAATGAGACCAAAACTAAGGCCCAACACATGTCATGATGAGCCCTGTGGTGGTCATTTTGTAGACAAGTGGACAACCTACAAGGTGCTACAATTGGGCTACGACTAGCCAAAAATCCTCAAAGACTCCAAATCCTATGTCGAGCGGTGTGATAGTTTCCAAAGAATAGGAAGACCAATAGTATCAGATGAAATGCCACTCAAGCCACAATTGCTCATGGAACCATTCGTGCAATGGGCTCTGGATTTTGTGGGACCAATAAATCCACCATCAAACAGAAAGAGGTATATCTTGGTATGTACAAATTATGTAACTAAGTGGGTTGAAGCAAAGGTGGTAGCAAGGGAAATAGAGAATACAATTGTCACATTCCTCTTTGAGGAAATATTTGTTAGATTTGGGGTATCGAGACAGATTGTGATAAACCAGGGTAAATAGTTCACTCCAAAACTTGTTCGAGATCTTATGGAAAAATAGTAGATCAAACACAGGAAATCAACATCATAGCATCCTCAGGAAAATAGACAAGTGGAAGCGAAAAATAAAGTCCTAGAAAACGTAATGACAAAGACAGTACAAATGAATAGAAAGGATTGGTCAGAAAAGTTAAGAGATGCACTATGGCCATATAGAATAACATGAAAAAACACAACAGTGTTTAGTCCATACCAGTTAGTGTATGGAAAAGAGGTCTTACTACCCGTAGAGTTTCAGATACACACATTTAAGTTAGAAGTAGAGTTAGGACTAGAACTGTTTGAAGCAAAATAGTAGCGGATAATGGAATTGAACCAACTGGATGAACACAGATATCAAGCAGTATAACACACAACACTGGTGCAGTAGCAAAAAATGAAATGGAATGATAGATTCATCAAGAACAAGAAATTCAACGAGGGAGACTGGGCATTACTATTTGACTCCAAATTCAAAGATTTCAAGGCAAGGTTCAAAAATCATTGGCGAGGGCCATATGAGATAGAAGAAATCTTCGACAATGGAGTTGTTCAGATAAAAACAATTGATCAAGAGTCCACATCATCTTGAGTAAACAAACATAGGCTTAAAGTTTACAATAAGCCTATCAATAGAGACGATTTTGTGAAACAACTGACAAAAGAGATAGATATGGAAGTAATGGAATGACATAGCCATATGCCTTCCAATACCCCATAAGAGGAAGAATAAAAAAAAATAAAAAAAAATTGTTGTGAAAACTTGGAAACTGGCACCAACCAAACATGAATTCATAGAGGAAAGCCAACTAGTTTTCGCCTGTATGAATTCACAATTTCTATTTTACTCTCCAAAGAAATAAGACTTGAGGACAAGTCTTCAAATAAGCAAGAGGCAAAGTTGAAAAAGAAACTTAGTTGAGCAGTTGGAAGTTTGAGTGGCTAAATTGACAATGAAACTTGTATTGTATGGTAGTAGGGACCTGAAACACTTTTGAAACCATTGAGCAAAAGGGACTTGAAATGTTAGAAGAAAACATGTATATACTGCATAAAAATGTACATGACAATAGGGACCCGAGTTATTAAGAATCAATTGCAGAGGGACCTGATCGATACAATAATCGATGGACCTGAATCAATGAAGGATGAAAGAACAAGAAGAAGAAATAAATTTTATTAAAACCATCTTAGACATTTCATCAAAATCCATTTGACTAGAAGACATCATAGGCTTTATCAAATATTATTAGGGAGTAAAACTATTGTAAGTACAAAGTTTTGCTCTTGAAAATTCAATTTTCCTAGAAATTTTTAGAAACATGTTAAAATTAAGTTAGTATGCGAAAGCATAAGTTTACTTACATATTCATTTCACTACCCTCATCCTATTCGTTTTACTTACATATCCTTTTTATTACCCTCATCCTATTATCCTATTCATAACCATTATCCTATATTTAATATTATAAATATCCTCCAAATATTTATTTCATTGCCTATACTCATAATTCCATACTCCATTCCATATCCATTTCATCTCCTAACCATAATTTTTTTTGAAAAGCAAAATGGATCAGAATAGAGGGTTCAACAATTGAAACCCTAGAACCTGCACAACCTATAACAACATTAGTATCATGGAATTAATTTTAAAACATGACCTAAATATGGTCATTTTTAAAATTAAAAAGAGATATATTGAAATACAAACATATGGAAACATGTGCATTATAACAAATATAAAGTGGAAATGATTTATTGTAATAAGTTATAATGGCAGATAAGAAATGATACTATTGAAGTGACAAGGGTTATTATAAAAAAACATACAATGAAAATACATGTTATTATAATAATCAAATAATGCATGTTATGAATGGTTTGGAGAAATAAGCCATAGGTAATGGAGGTAGTGGATATAAGGGAAAGGATGATGACAGTTGAATAGGGATAATACCATACAACGTGCAACCAAAACTATTCAAATGGAAATCAAAACATAATGCATAACAAATACGAGCCAACTTTAAGGAAATAGATGGTTTGCAAATAATACGATGGTATAAATGGCATATCACTCAAGGTAAAACACTGAATTCACGACAGTACTAAGGAATGATATACGGGACAATCATGACAACCGCGATGAAATGAGGGATGACCACAATGGAAGCCATCATAGCAGGTAAATGGTCAGACGTAATTTTAAATACAAATAGTAGAGGTTTCAAACAACGTCGTGAGTTTGCATACAGTCTTCCATTGAACACAAAGTCTGCCATTGTATACATAGAGTGCAATGAAATTCATCCCTCTCCACCATGATAGCCATGCTGGAGGCTCAGGGAGTGCAACAAAATGTTGCAGAAGCGTTTAACATATGGTTATGAGCCTGAGATGCGTGTTTGAGTGAAGAAACATGAGAAGAGAGGAAAGTGAATTGAGAAGGCAAAGCTAGAAGATATAGCGGTTGGGGATTGGAGTAATAAGGAGGAAAACCGGAGAGGATTAGGAGATAACCCAAGAGGACTAACAGATAAATTGGAGTTAGTTAAGGGGAATCTCATGCAAAACAAGGGAAGATCGAAACATGATCTCTCCTATTGAATGAAACAGATGGTTATGAAAAAATATTGGGATTCTTTCATTAAAATAGAGGTTAAACTTCGAGATAGGAAAGCGCTCATCAGTCATTATTTGTACCTACCATCAGTCAAGGAATAAATGTTTTGAACCGAGGTTTAACAAGTGAAAACCATAATAAAATGCAGTTCGGTCAAGTCAAGATCAAAGGAAAATCAATATAAGTCATTGTAGCTAGGTAACTCCATTTGGATCCTCCACGTTCACTCATTAAATCATTGAATTGAATGTTTGATTACAGAACTAAATGTTTTTTTTTGTGCTTGAGTAATGAAATGAAATGTTTAGTGTAGTTTTGATAACATAAACACAGCCTTTTGCCGAACAGAGTGTTTGAAGTGGAGTTTTGAAAATACATGTTGTCGCTGAGTTAAAACAGAGAGTTTGATTGTGATTTTGATTGCATAAACACATGTTGGGTAATGAAACAAAACGATGAGTTAAGGTTTGGTTGCATGAATACATGTATACACCGAATTGGTCAATGAAACAGAGTATTGAAATTGCAAAGAAATGTATAAAAATGGATGCGTTGAGTACACAGTGAGCTAAAAACCCATGGTTTAATTGTATAAACAATGAGTTCAAAAGGCAAAAAATTATGGGTTGATTGCATAGACAATGGAATTAAATGCATAAATAGTAAGATTAATTCCATACATAGTGGCATTAATATGACAAACAATAAACGAAGAAAAAACTCCAGTTTGTATATGAACAAGATCTAAATAATGGTGTTTGATATATGATTTGTTTGACATATGAGTGAGTTAGGAGAATGAAAAAGAAAATCAAAAAGGGAGAAAATCATACATGATTTTCTTTAAAAAAAAATAGAGATCGATTTCCAAGTCTTCACTTATAAATAGTGTTATGCATGAAAGGAATACTTTGTTTGTATGGATAGATCAGGACTGTGATAACAAGGGACATAGCTGAGAGTGGATTTTACATTAGAGGAAGTAGTGTGTTTTTGTTTTTCAGTCACAGAAGTTAATAAGAAAAACATTGATTCATTGATTGCAGAAAGACAGAGACAAAAAGGATCGGTTTTATCATTCTAAAGAATAAAAAGAGAGAGGTAAGCCTTCTACAAACTAAATAAAAAAGGATTCATATACACAAATGATTGTTACTTTGATTGAAAATGAAGTTAATGACAGTAGAAGGGTATATCCATTGGTTTTCAAAAAACATGGCCACCAGGATAGAGCCAAAATTTCAAATAGAACAATGGAAGAAGGAAAAAATTGAAAAGTTGTGTCAAGCAGGGCTTATAGGGATTTTATAAAGGTTCAATCATCATAGTGAGGGGATAACCAGAGAATTTGTGAATAACTATAATCAAGAGCAAACAAGGGTAGGGAACCTAATCATTAGAATAACTCAGAAATACATTTCCCAAGCACTAGACCTTCCACTAACAAGGGAGAATTATCACAAGGGTCTACATTTCAAGGAGAAAACATGGACTTTCTTCCTAGAGAAAAACAAGAAGGGAACCTTTGATAGAGCCAAAGGTATACATAGGGAGTGGTTCAATGAACCATGGGGGAACTAGTCTTAATTATTCAGAAATTCTTCACTTGTGATAGGGGATAGAGTGTGGCACACTTGTATCATGTTAGGATCCTCGAACATATTAAGGGGAAAGTCAAAATAAACCTACCATATTTCTCCTTCTGAAGTCTCATTAAGATGATAGAATCAACAAGAAATGAGAATAAACCAAGGGAGGCACAATTCTATCATCAGGGGCTCATAAAAATACTTGTAGAGCATCAAGTCAAAACACAAGGCAAATTTGGAGAGAGTTTTAAAATCAAAACTGGTATCAGGAACAGAAAACAACAGAGCAGGAAACCAGGGGCAGTATGACTTCACGATTTTATCCCAGAACCAAGTCCAAGAAACAAACCAACATTTTCATGGTTGAAAAAGAAACATCCATCATATCCATTCCTAGGAAGTCTGCTTTTTTATGTGAGTAATGCATTTTTAGACTGTTCCATGAATTGGAGGCATAAGGTGTAATTTTTCCATGTAAGCATTTTGATTTTTCTGAGATTAATGCAATAGGCCTCCCTACTTTGAGTAGGGCCCAAAGATGTAGTCGACATTGGATGAAATTAGTTATCAAGTTGTGTGTGCTCTTGTTTTTATGGTTTCCTTTGTTTTTCTTCTTCTTTAATGTGTATGCACCTGTGGTTTTCATGCTATTTTTACATGCAATTTTGATACATCTATGAAGTAAAATGATTTGGATAAAATGGAGTATCTATGAAAGGATAGGTTTGGAAGGATTACATGGCCAAATAATATGAATCAATTATGAAGAATGATGTATGGGATATTGTTTTGAGACCTAAAGGAAAATTTTTCACAACAGATAGAAGCATTGAGAGGTATAAAATGTGTGTAAGGACAACATTTCTTAATTGTATGCTACAAGGAGAACTACGTGTTAAGAAGCCTGATGGATTTTATGTATAGGAAATGAAGGCTCACATTTGTATATTGAATAAAGAGTTATATGTTATGAAGGATGTTCTATGAGCCTGGTATGCTCAAATTGATTGTTACTTCGTGAATCTTGGATTCACAATAAGAAATGTCGATATTAACCCCTACTTCAAATTGGTCCAAGGTATGAATTTGGATTTGGTTTTATATGCTAATGATCTATTCTTGATGGGTAGTGAGCCTTCGATGATCAAGTGTAACGAGATGGCCTTTGACTTTGAGATGAAATATATTGGTTTGAGATATACTTCCACATATATGAAATTGCATGGATTCATCGATGAAGATTGGGCTAGAAAAATTATTGACAGATTACAATGTTAGCTATGAGGCATCTTGGTTGAGGAAGCTCTTTGGAGTGCTATTTGACCAGGTCTTTGATACGACAATGATATATTGTGACAACAAGAGTGGAACTTGACTAGTCGAAAATATTGTGTTTCGTGACAAGTCCAAGTGTCACATTGAGACCAGATATCAATACATAGATGACGTGATGTAGAGAAGAGCTTGGAGACTCTGTCATACATTATCTAATGAATAGATTGCAGATATAGATCAAATTGGACTAACAGATTTGACCTCCTGGGTAAGGGCCCTAATTGATTAAGGACACTAAGCTAGCTCGTGTCCCCTATCTCAGCTCCTGGGGTTGAGGTAACTCATGGAAAATAAGTGTGTTTGATTCTTACCTTACGATAAGTGTGAATATCCCCTATTCTAATATTTGACTTCATATAATCCTTACCTGTTGGCTTTGTGGGGCCTGACCCAGGTTCAACGTTAGTTAGCCAAATAAATCCTTACAGTACTAGCCCTTTCGGCATCAACCCGCGAAGTGTGGATTGAAGTCTCACTCGAAGTAGTATGGGGGCATGCTGGAACCAATTTTCCACATCCTGAGATGGTCATGATGTCGATTTATACCCTCTATTCCTACTTTCGCATAGGTCGCTAAGGCTTAGGGCTCTGCGAGTCTACCCTTTATTCTGCCCTTCAGTACCTCCGCGAAGTTGTATGATTGACCTTCGCGCAGCCTTAATCCACAATCCAGGTACTTTCGCACTGTAGTGACAGTGTATTTTCTAGGTTTCCAGGTTATCTCAAGTGTTTTTACTTATCTTACTAATCAACCATAGTTAGCGTCGCGTAAACATATATTCTTATTTTCATTCGATTAACTAATATAGTCACATACATTCACGCATCACATGAACATTGTAAATTAAACCCAAATTGAAATATAACTAGATGCATTAAGAAATAAATACACAGAATTTGAAAAATAGTTCTCTTTATTGATATCTTCAAGCTAATACAGACTCTCTCCGCCCTGCGTACAAGACTGTAGGGGTCCACGCACTCAACTGCGGGCTTCCACCCTAGGTCTCTACTTACTCAGCTGCAGAGCCTCTACCTACTCTAAGACCTGAAACACTTAGACTTCTCTACCAAGACTCCAAGACTTGTCTACTAACTACTTAGAGTGAGATTACTTAGCTCCTTTTTATATGATCCCATGGTTCGCAGAGCATGGGTGGATGTTTACAGCTGACTTTACACTTTTCAAAATAAGGGCGGACAACCCTTTATGACTCTTGACACCCTTGTGCTCCTTGAACACAAAATGTGGAGACTTTACAACTTTATTACAAAATTGTCCTAGAACATGGGCTTTTAGCCCCAAAAATGTCCTTGGGGGAACCCATTCCCAAAAAGTCCCCAACACAAACATGGTGACTCGCCCTCAAGTCGCTCAACAAGCATGGAGATCTTGGTGCAAAGACCACCCATCTCGACATGTATGACAACAACCTCGACAATGCACTCTGGGGCTGCATGCTTCACTTCTTCAACCAACTTCTCATTTTTTGGTCCTGAACTATCAGCCTGAAGCTTCTATTGAGTTGCTTGTAGATTAGCAAGCTTGCCTTCAATGAAGGCTATGATCGAATAAGCCTCATCCAACTAGGGCTTCAAGCGCGCCTTCAACACTGCCTCCTTGTGTTGCGCTACATCTACCTGTTCTTTCAATTGCTTGGCCTCCTGTAACTTCGCCAGTCTCTGCGTGAGAGAGATGGTTCATGCTGTACCTTTTACTTCATCATAGCACTGGTGCAATTATCACACCTCTATCTCCAATGACTGTACATTAGGGTTCTCCTTGTAGGCTCATCCTGACCTCAAATGACTGTTCGAAAAGTTGTGTGTAGTATGCTACTGCACTATCTACTACTGTTATCGCCTCTGTGACAGTGGTTGCATGGTTCTCCTTTACTTCTGGTAGAGTTGAAGGCTAGGAATTCAACTGTAAATCTACAATCTATAGGTTCAACTCCAGCTAAGCCCTAGCCAACTCTATAGGAGAGTTACACACCCCTATAGCAAGCTTGTGAACATGCACCTCGACTGGTTTTTCCTTAGGAATGACCAACTTTGGGACCATTCAACATGCCTCTTCCATGACCTAAACTATGTGTCTGTTTTAGTCGGTTACCTCGGTCATGGTGGCAATGATAGAGTCTCATTGTAGGGCCATCTATTCATTATTAATCCTCTTCTCACTGATCACCTGCAAAGCACGGTATTCATGGGCTCCCAACTCCACAATCACTCCATCCTGCAATAGGTGGAGTGCCTCACCAGGGAGTGCTACCAAGTTTGACCCCACTCCCTTAAGGGCACTGACAGTGGGTCTATCAGCTTCATTTTCTGTGGTGAGTGCTCCATTCGGCGGCACTATCATGCTGGAGACCATTGCACACAACATCTCATAAACTTATGAAGTACTAATAGCAAGGCTAGAAGACATTGTGCTAGCCTATGATGCGCGGTGCTACTGTTGCTGCCCAAACTACTATAGTGCCTCCGCGGTGACATCTCGCATAGTGTCTCCACGATCATGCAAATCTCCCTTTGTGAGGGTTATGGGATGCAGTGATTCCTGAGTGGCCTTGGATTTCTTCCTCAACCTCATTTTCTCTTGTTCCCTTAGATGCTTCAATGTGGTCCGACATCGTCTGTGGTTCCGCGCCATGCTGCTCTATTTTCTCGTTCGTTTCTTACTCTATTTCAGGCGAAGGTGACCTTGTGCCTTTGTTAGAGACATGCTCTATTTTTCTTGTCTTCTTTTCCATCTTTTCGGTGGCATTACACTATGCCTGGACCTTGTCAGCGGCCTCCTTCTTCCTCTTCTTAGCTAGCTATGCCATCTTGAGTTTGGCCTCCATTTTACACTGCGTAGCAGACTTGCTCGACCCCACCACCAAGTTTGAGGTAGTGTGGCACTCTGCCGGCCAACGATCAAGTATTCCATCAATTGCGTCGTTCGTCGCCAAGTAAGGGAAGTCATACCATGTCTGTTCACGGTCCTTCCGTGCCATGATTGATACCCAGTGAAA
>APFE031462219.1:71384-107876 GCA_000404065.3 Pinus taeda
AGATTTTGTATCCATTTTGTTTTTTCTTTTACTTTTTTCTTCTTCTTTTTTCAATTTAATTTACTTATCTATATATATAATATATATATATATATATATATATAATATATATATATAATATATATATATATATATAATTTTTTTTATGGCCAAAGGCCATATATATATATATATAATTTTTTTTTTTTATGGCCAAAGGCCTAGAAAAATGGAGAAAAAGAGAAACTCCCAAATTCTTAGAAAAATTCTTCAATTGTACGGCAAAAAGGTTGACGAATTTCGATAGCCAAGGACCTGGATAGGAGAATGAGCTCTATGCACTGGTTAAGCAACCTAGAGGACTGAAATGCTCTCATACCAAATGAAGCGAACAAAGTTCCTTCTATGAATTAATTACTCCAAAAGACTTGGAATATCAAGATATCCATTAAGGATATAAATATTATATTAAATAAAATGAGTAAGAATGAATGATTTACAATGAGAACAACAGGCTTGCTTATATATCTTGCAAGTGTCTCTTCATGAAGAGTCATGTCTCATTTAGACACGCCTCTTCAACCTAATAACTACTTAATTAATTATTAATTATGATTATTATCATTTACATTATATTTATATTACTTATATATTTTATTCGTTACAATAAGTTGGGTCGTGTGTTCACTAGATACATAAGTGAACCCACCACCTGCTGATAAACAGTAACAGATACTATGTCACCTGAAGTAGCATCCTCCTTCCTCTAGTTCCTGGCTAGAGGCATCTGCATGGGTTTGCATTTCTCCATATGGATCTGCTTGAGGATCTCATTCGCATACTTTCCTTGAGATAAAAAAACTTCTCCATCTCTCTGCCACACTTCCATACCTAGAAAATAATGCATAAGAACCATGTCTTTCATTTCGAACTCTCTTGCAAGGTCCTCCTTGCAAGACTGGATCAACTGATCATCACCTATCAAAATCAGATCATCGACATAAAGAACAATGATCAATGGCTTACCTTCTACCATGATGTGGTAAAGGTTCACATCTGCTTCACTCTTAGTGAAGCCCAACCCAGTGAAATAGCTGTCAATCTTAGTGTACCGGGCACAGGGTGCTTGGTTCAACCCATACAGATCCCTCTTGAGTCTGCACACATGTAACTCATGATCGAAGATCTCGAAACCTTCTGGCTTCTCAATGTACACCTTCTCCTCAATATTCCCATTGAGGAATGCTGTCTTCACGTCCATCTGATGGATCCTCCAGCCCATCTAAGTTGATAGTGCCAACATCGATCTGATAGATGAGTTCCTTGCTATAGGAGAAAAGGTATCATCGTAGTTGATCCCCTCAACCTATGAGAAACCACAGGCAACAAACCTTTCATTATGTTTCTCAACACTGCCATCAGCTGCCTGCTTTACCTTATAAAGCCATATCGAACTCACCATTGACTTGTCCTAAGGTCTTGGGACAACATCGCAAAAACAGTTCCGCACGATGGAGTCATACTCCTCCACCATTGCATCAACCTAAACTGGTTGTTGCACTGCCTCCTCAAATGAAGAAGGTTCAAAATCTACACACTCCCCAACGAGGGCCATACAACCCGTGTACCACTCAGGTGACCTCCTCTGTCTGTGTCGAGAAGATGGATGTCCCACATTCTCCAGCACATCCAGCATCAACATGTTATCTTCCCTTGAGCATTTTCGTCCATCTCTAGAAGTCTCAACATGATTTGGTATCACCACTCTCGGATTCTCTACATGAGGCTACTCTGCATCAATCTAAGGCTCCTCCTCATTAGGAACTAGAAGTTCCTGATCCATATGCAACTTGAGCTCCCTCTCAAGTGATACTCACATGGATTTCTGCTCATCGAACTTCAGATCCCTGCGTACCACTGTCCTATGGCTGGTAGGCAGGAAACTCGATAGTTGTTGTGTGTATCCGTGTACCCCACAAGTATTCCGAAATCAACTATGAGATCTAGCTTCTTTTGAGCATATTTGGTCACATGATAGTAAAATGATGATCTAAATATTCAGAAGTGACTCACATCTGGTTGCTTCCCAGAAAAGGCCTCCATAGGTGTCTTCATTCCCAGTATACGGTGCGAGCTTCTGTTCTACAAGTATACTGTTGTATTGGATGCCTCAACCCACAAATGCAGTGGTAGCTTGTGGTCATGCAACATCACTTGAGCTGCTCCCACAATCGAACTGTTCTTCCTTTCGACCACCCCATTCTACTATGTGCTATGGGGTGCCTTCAACTCTCGTTTAATTCCTTCTGCAGCGCAGAAGTCCTTAAACTGATGGGAGAAATACTCTCCACCATTGTCGCTACACAATCCTTTTATTTTCTTTCTGGATTCTTTCTCTGCCAAGGTTTTAAACTCACAAAACCTCAAGAAGGTCTGATCCTTCTTTTGCATAAAGTAGATCCAACGTCTATGAGAAAAATCATCAATAAAAATATCATAGTACCTTTGTTTAGCAGTGGAGGCTATAGAGAATGGTCCACAAACATCTGAGTGAAATTGCTCCAGGATTTCTCCAGCTCTACTGTCTCGATTAACAAAGGAAGATTTCACATACTTACCCAAGGTACAACCTTTGCATGTATTTGTATACTCTAGTTTTCCCTTGGGTAATCCAGTAAAAATCTGTTGCATGATCTTCAGGGCTCCATGGTGCAAGTGGCCCAATATTCTATGCCATAGCTCGCCAACATCTTGGCTCTACACCATCTCAGCTTTGGAACTCAATGCAACACATTCATCTACCTCCAGCTTGTAGAGATTCTTAACTCGAATCACTATTTTCTTGGTATGTCTAGTGCTGATGTGCCTCAGGAATACATTTCCTTTACTAAAGACTACATCATAGCCTTTATCTTCTAGCATAGCAACGGACACAAGATTATTCTTCAGACCTGGTACATACTTTACATCAGTCGGGGCGAGGGGAGCTCCATGCTCCCTTTGAAAAAAAACTGTGCCTTCACTTGAAACACGGTACTTTCCATCATCGCCCATCTTGATCCGCGTCTGGGGATCCTTCTCCTCCAATGTACTGAAAAGATTTTTTTCACTTGACATGTGGAAGGAAGCTCCACTGTCTAGGTACCAAACGCATCCCACCATGGACGAAGCCATGCATGCGATAAGAGAGAAATCCATCTCAAACTCTAAGGCCAATGCCTCACCATTAGATCCCTTCGAGGAACCATTCTTGGATTTCTTTTGTGGACAATTCGTAGCCTAATCACCCACTTCATGACAATGAAAGCATCGCACTTTCGATTTGTCAAACTTATTCCCACCATTGGAAGAACTATATTTCGAATGGGACACTTTCCCTTTCCCCTTCCTTACCTTACTCACTAAGGCTAGATTTTGTTGGAAATAATACTGAGAGGGGGGGTGAATCAATATTATCACATCAATTAACCTTTTTCATTTCCATATTCAGATTCATATATGCTACTTCCACAACTTCTTATGATTCAGTTAGTTGATCCTTAATGAGTGCATTATAACATTATCAACCATATTAACAGTAAACAGGTGCAGTAAAATAGAACAGATCATCGCACATAAGCCACACACATGAACATCATGATATAAGGTGGAAAACCAATGTGGGAGAAAAGCACTTGCTGGAAGTCATCTCAATATTCTTCTTAATAAGAAAATCCTTTTACAATATTTTTGTACTGGTGCAGTCTTATACAAGTACACAGGCTTCTACCTGCAAAGAGCTACAACCCCCATAATTCTTGTACTAGCTGATCCATTTACTAGTACGCAGGCTGCTACCTGCTACAATGCTCCAAAGATTTCAACTGCTACTGGAAGGAAGCTACCACCCCCTTAGCTCTTGTACTAGCCAAGATACTAGTACATAGGCGCTGGCCTACAATCTTCTCTCCTTCGGGTACCACGTTTGATTAATTTTCATACTGGATACACTTGAAGCACAACACATAATCTGAAAGGCCACGTTTCATCCAATTTTCATACTGGACCCATTAACATCATTGAAGCACATAATTAATCAATCTTCTGAATCACCCAAACACCAATACATATACAAGGATAATATGTGAGTTATCAACCAGATCTAGTACATCAGATCACATAAAGATAAGTCATTAAGAACTTGATCCATTCAACCATCAAGACTGAAGCTAAACATAATCATGTTGTTATCAGAACTCAATACTAGTAATCAAACATCCATTATAAACCTAGAACCCTGCAGAATAGTCAAAGGCAGTTAAAAAAAATTTCAAGCAAGGTACGCAACTACACCATTAGACATTCACGAACATCCGTGCCTGTGCTGCTTTCAACACATGCATCATAATGCCAACAATCTCCCCCTTTGGACTTGATGGCAACAACACCAAATCATTCTCCCCCTTTGACATCAAGGGAAAATGGTAGACTAAGATATGTTCTTTCCTAGATATACACTCCGTTGTCCATACTCCCCCTGAGTACCTGCTAAAATCTCTGAATGAGCTCCCCCTTTGTATATGCCATGGTGCACCAATTTGTCCATGCTCTTTCTGAGAACATGCTGAAATCTCTGCTCTGCTGAAATATGCTTGATCATGCTCCCCCTGACTGTAAGCAAGGTCTGCAAAAAGATGTTCTACAAGAAGAACATGACTCTATACACCATAAATGACCTTCCTATCACCAAAGACTCATACATACATATATCTCCCATCACAATGGTGATATACCAAAAATTTTCATATGATAACATAAGAGAATGACATCATTCATCCCAGGCATAGTGGGGAAGCCAACATAGGCCGTTACATGACCTGAAGAGATCTCATCAAATGACTACAATAGATAGAGACACACTATTACATCATGAGTCTTGGTATGACCTTTACATTGAATGATGTACATGAAATTTATAACATAGACCAAACACCTAAATAAGATCATGATAAACATCAGCAACGACACTGTATGATCTGCTCCATAGCATCTATCAACAGCAACTAGACCAGCGGTATGTCCGTATCAACTCATCCTTTTGAACAGAATTCTATATATACAGAATCATTCACATTCTATCATAGCCACCGAGATTTGCATGAACATCATGTCTCCAACAATGCCACTTTGAATAATCATCCATGTATCCAGCCAACAATCCTCATCCATATATGTTCCAAGAATAATAGGAATCTTGCATCATAACTGTAATATATGATCTTTATACATATGAAGATAACAACATATGAGTGACTCATCATCATGTAAAGAAGATGTGAATTCAAGCTATGTACTTCTCCTTATCCTTATGAAGATCACCATGTAAACACCATTAGAGAATCAACCACAAATCTAATCTAAATATCAACTATGTAACCCCAAGAATCATCTGAACAACTCATAACCATATCATAGCAAGATGAATCATTTATCCATATAAGCATCATCACCAATGACAATTAACTATAATGCCAACAATGCATTAAAAGAACATGCTCCCCCTAAACCTGTGCCATCTTGTTTACTATCAGATTTGATCATGCATATCAGCAAGAAGTATCAAGACATCATCATTAGAAGCAAAACACTTCTAACCATCAAGTCATTTCCACACATCATCAGCAAATTGTAACCATTATCAAACAACGCAAATAATAAATCGAACCATAACTGATCCTTTTCCTGAACCTGTCCCTATTGCCTTTCCTCAACCAATCATATACGCGACTATGCCATAACCAACTCGCGTATATACGTGACTTCTCTTTAAGAAACTTGCATATGAGATTTAGGACACTGAAGTTTTACACTTCCAGCTCCGTCTGATTCTGTTATGTCTGTATGTTGTGTTGTGCCGCCTCTTTCTAATTGTACTTCTTTCTTCTTCCACATCTTCAAGTGTGATGATGATGTTTTCTCCTTTTGGTATGGTGCCCATACTTTGTTCCTGCATTCCTTAGCTATATATCCAAGCTTGTTACATGTGTAACATCTTACATGTCTCATATTTCTTCTAGAGCAATCAACAGCTCTGTGACCAAACATATTGCAAGCAGAGCAATATCCATTAAAGTACCTTGAATGAGATGATCTTTCTGCATGATGGTATTGAAACCTTCTTCTTCTACATCTGGCTGTAACATGCCCAAGATTATGACATACATTACATTCAACATTATTCATAGGAGGAGTAAAAGATTTTCCTTGAAGAATTTCTTTCCTTGCTTGATGATGAGATTGACCTTTCATCTCCTTATTGAGCATTTCATATTTTGCAGTCAAGTCCCTTGTCTTACTTTGTGAACTAGATTCACCTTCAATAGATTCATGAAAACCAAGACCAGTTTTGATAGCAGGAGACCTTTGACTCTTCATAATATCATCCAAGACCTTAGTACTATCTTGAAATCGTAAAAGCTTATCCTTATCTTCTAATTTACCTTTCAAGATATTTACCTCAACCTGGAGTTGTTCCTCCTTTTCCAGACATTGCTTCTTCCAAATTTCTTTAGACTTTATTTCTTCTTCCATTTGTTGCCTTAGTTTGAGTATCTCCTTTTCTTGTTCTTCATTCAGATCCTACTGCATTTGACGAATTCTGAAGGCACATTCCAACATCAATACATATACAAGGATAATATGTGAGTTATCAACCAGATCTACTACATCAGATCACATAAAGATAAGTCATTAAGAACTTGATCCATTCAACCATCAAGACTGAAGCTAAACATAATCATGCTATTATCAGAAATCAATACCAGTAACCAGACATCAATTATGCACCCAGAACCCTACAGAATAGTCAAAGGTAGTTAATACAAATTTCAAGCAGTGTCCGCAACTACACCACTAGACATCTGCGAACATCCGCACCTGTGCTGCTTTCTGATATGCAGGTATCTGCACCTGCACAGTCTTCTTATCTGCGGGTATCCGCACCTGCACACTCTTCTTCTCTGCGTGTATCTGTACCTGCACCGTGTCGCACCTGCGGTCTTGTGGCTACATCAGAACCTACGCACTCTTCTACTCTGTGAGTATCCGCACCTACACCATGTCGCTCCTGCAGTCCTGCGGCTAGATCTGCACCTACACACTCTTCTGCTCTGCGGGTATCCGCACCTGCACTACGTTGCACCTGCGGTCCTACAGGTATAGATAGTTTTTGAGTCTTCAAGCATACCCTAGACTATCAGATCTATTGATCTGATCATGCGCCATGGAGATCTCAACCCATCAGTTGATCTTTCTATAATACTTAGGTTTCTCCTTGATTCAGATCTAGCTATCACTCACCAACTGATCACAAGTATTTTAAATCTAGATCACCTTAACATATTCAACCCATAACCTTCTCTTTCAAATGATCTCCTTCCCCTTTTTATAGTCTAGTCCTTTCTCAAACCATGGACCAAAACCATTGAGAAACAATACCAAGGATCCAATATTTGGGTTCAACACTTTTGGATGCAATACCACGAACCAAAACCATAGGATCAAACATGTCGGACTAGATACCATGGATCACCATAGGATTTCCCATGTGCGTGCCCTTTTCTCTCCATGGAAGTGCATGTACTGGGGTCTGCACCTTCTGCTTGGATAACCTGCAGACATGACTGCACTTTCTGAACGGCATACCTATGGGTCCGCACCTTTTGAATGGTGTACCTGCCAACCCCTTACTTTCTTCCATTCTGAGAGGCAAATCATCAATCTTTGCTACTGGTCTGTTGCACTATGATCTGCCACTTGTATGAGTTACCATCAAGGACAACACTGGTCTCATAATGCCAACAATCTCCCCCTTTGAACTTTATGGCAAAGCTAACTTGTCATACTAAGGACTGTCATTTGATTGCTTTGCATTGTCATGTATTCTATCACATAAGATATCTCTTCTTGTAGATTCATCTGATTATATATGTATGAGATGTTCTTTTATGAGTGGGTTGCCATCAAGTACAACACATGCATCATAATGCCAACAGATCAGTGGTGGACAACCATTATGGTCCCCTCTCCACTTTAGCTAACATATGGGACACCCTTGGAAATCCATGATGGCTAGGGACCTTAGATGCATGGCCTCCATAGTTTGATTGATTTGGTGGACCAGGGTGAATTACAACTCACCCCCCTGATTTTTGACATAAGGAGTCACCTCCCCCCCCTACATGTGCAATAACCTAATAAAATTGGATCAGTCTTATGATCACATGGTCGAGGGGGAAGCCCACTCGAAAGTGATAGAAATTCCCAGGTAAGGTTCCAGGAAACCGCAAGGGGCCGTGGGTTAGCTAAGAAGTAATTAAGTGCCACAATGACCTAGTAGAAGATTGCACTACTTGGTTTAGGATTACAATAGAATAGTATTAGAGCATCAGGCTCAATAATGCTTTAGAGGAACCAACCAAGTTATTGTAGCAAACATGTCATCCTAAAAAGAAGGAAAAGGAAGAAGAGGAGTCACTAATGATTTCCCAATTGAGTTGAAGTGCACCCAAGTGAGGATGGAAGCCATGGAGTAAGCTCAAAGAAGGGATTTAAGCATGGGAGATGTTATTGAGAATGATGATACTGCTTTGAAGAGGAAATAGAAGGAGCATCAGGAGAAGGGATAATAGAGGAGTAGCTAATATGACTGCTTATGAAGGTGGGATCCAAACAAAAAATGTAAGTGTTTGTGTATGATGAAAATTTGAACATGGATGAGTTACTTGATTGCGCCCATGAAATCGAAAAATACTTTGACTATGAAGATTTGGAGGATGACAGAAAGGTCAAATACAAAGTGACCAAGTTGAAGGATCATGTAGCTTTATGGTGCGAGCAGCTACAGGTTAAAAAAAGGAGAAAAGGGAAGGGAAAAATGAAAATATGGGATAGGATGGTGTCCAAATTTAAATTAAAAGTTCATGCCCAAGGATTACCAATTGAATTTTCTTAGACATATCCAAAATCTAAGAAAGAAAACCATAACAGTAAAGGAATACATCGAAGAATTCTATAGGGATAAATATTAGGGAAGGAAACATATTGGAAGATGTTGATGTATGCCCCTTTCTGGATATGTATGTAGCATTCTAAGGGCATGCCTTAAATAGTGGTGATAAACATATGCACTAGGGGTGCAGCTTGGAAAATGATGTGTTTAGATCTATCACCATGTGTTGTAGATTAATTATCTTTGTATATAAAGAAGGGATGAATACAATAGGGGAAAGGAATGTTGGCATGTCACCCTCACTTGGTACTGCATAGGTGAGTTAGAGGGACTAAATATCCAGGTTCGCAAATATGTGTCACCATACCAAGGACTAGCTTAAGCTATAATGAGTAAATATTCACCAAGATGAAACTGGGGTTGAAGAAGTCAAAGGGATTGGATTGTTAATTTAATATGTAGGATTGGTTAAATGGACTATCCCTAGGGTGGTCTAGAGTCAGATCACAAATTGGATCAATGATGAAGATCTGATCACAAATGAAATTGGAGGAACAACAGATTGGAGTGTGCAATGGAAAGGGTTGGAGAGTTGGAACTGATCCGCCTATAGTGGAAAATATATAAAATTTGAGATCCGCTATATATGATTCAGAGCGGGTTTCCTTTGTAATCCATATATTTCCGTTAAAGTCATTTAATTCTAAAACATACATTAATGCTATAATATCGCATATTAGAGCAGAAGGGGTGATGAAGATACATATATATACATATGAGTGTGGAAGGGTGACAAGGTTGTATGGAAGGGTGGAAAGGTATGTTTATCTGGGCATTTTCCTTTCTAAATGGTTTATAAGGAAATATGCACCGATAAGAGCTTTATGTGTTAAAAGCATATGTAGCCAAAGGTTTTGTATGGGGAATGTTATATATGTGTGATTTAAGGTTTTGTAAAATTTGTGAAGTGGTTTCAAGTCCCCATATTTCAGGAGAAGATCAATGGCAGAGAAGTAATAAATTTTGGGAGAGAGTTTAAAAAAAAGACCAGAACCTTCTTTTCTCTATGGGTTAGTGATATCATGAAGATTTTATATAGAATCGATTCCCTTTTTTTTCTACGGGCTAGTCATCTCATTTGAATTAAAGTGGAAAAATATCGCTGAAGGAAAATCTCTACATACCTATAAGATCGATTTCTGAACGCCTTTGAAACCTAAAAAAATATTAAGGAATAATTGAATCACACACAAACTACACCAAATTATCAAAGACAACCATGAGAGCATGGAAACAATTAAAAATGAAACCACTGAGAAAGCATTTCTCCAATGCTGACGTCTAAAAAAATAGTAGGGAATAGTTCAATTAGACACAAACTACACCAAATTATCAGAGACAACTGCGAGAGCTTGGAAATAATTAAAAACACAATGAGATTAGCCACCTTTTTTACCAGATAGAAGCCAGGAGAAGCCAACATTCCATTTATCCTTCAACAATTCCAATAGCTTTAAGTGCTAACAAAGAAATGCATGCATCCACAGAGCGTTTGATTATAATATATGGAATGGGCCTTACTATGAGGTTCGAACTTTTGTAATGTAACTAAAAACTCAAAACCCCTGGGGCAGGAGATTAAGAATAGGCAAAACGTTTCATATTTCGATTGTACTTAACTGAATTAGAGAAATGTTTCATTCATCAATGCCTACATACCTCATTGTTGTGGTTATTGATGATTGTCAGGCATAAATGCTTCAACCGTCATTGTAATGGATGAAACGTGTCCTTATTACTTGAATTTATGCCTACATACCTCGTCGTCATGGCTATGGATGATTGTCATGCATAAATGCTTCAACTGTCATTGTACTGGATGAATATGTGTCCTTATTACACGAATTTTAAACATTCATATGTTTCAGAATGCAAAGAGACAACTTCCAAAGGCACTTTCAAAGACAGGTGCTTGACACTAATTTTTTTATTTCATTTTTTCTTAATCCTACATACGTGGTTATCAACAAGAGGCACGGTAATTTTTTTATCATGCTTTGTAAGAAATTAATTTAAGTATGGTTTAAACATGTGACCTAGACATGCAAGAAAGTTACTGTTGCAAATTTCATTCATTAATTGAGTAACGACTACTAGAATATACTGGCATCTTTTAATTCAGGCCATTCGATCAAAAAGATTAATTAAAAAAATTATTAAGTTGTCGATTCTGATAAGGCGGATGCCTATCGACGTAACAAGAAAGCTGATGATACTTTCTATCCTTACTAACACTAAAACAAAACTCGAGTATGAGATAACTTTATACATATACATATTAGGTTATAGCATAATCCCATATTCAATATACTATGAACATTATCTAGGCAATTACTCATATGGGCTTGAACAATACGTATGCTTGTAATATAAGTCTTATTACCATTACTAAATTACAGCGAAAGGTGTGATGCTTAGTTATCATGTCGGTTTAAGCTCAATATCACTATGGAATCAACTCTATGATTGAATTGACTACTACTAGTGTAATGAAGCTTTGATTATGCAAACACAATCATTGATACTTACAGGTCTAACATTCTATTACGTCATACTCGATAAGGGTTAGGGAGTGAAAATTACTAAACATGATCAAAATCCCAATCGTGTCAAATGAAAGGGATCTAAGGTTTAAGCCCTTGATGTTGTATTAGTTCATTTATTTCATGGAAGTAGGGAATAATATAATGTTGAATATGGAGCATACTATGAGCCCACAAGAGGTTAGCAATATGCACAACCTGGAAAATTTAGTTTTGTCATTTGATTCCCCACACAAATATATATTTTTACATTATATAATATCTTGTAATCACTTCACTGCATATCTTATTACAATATATACACATATATGTCACTTCACAGTATATCTTATTACAACATATTATCCACTATATAGGTATATAGTCACTTTTCTACATATCTTATTACAAGATGTTCACACATAATTGTCACTTCACTATGTATCTTATTATAGCATATAAACATACATCGTATTAAAATGTATTTACATTAAAATAAATTTAGAGTTTGAAACATATTCTTAAAATAATCTCTAATCATAAATAATGTGCTTGTAAGTTCAAGTACAAGCTAAAATAGAGAAAGTAAAGATAATTTTGAGTGAATATAATCATAAATAGCATGTGGTTCTTTCATAAAATACTACACGCTAAAGTACAAGTTAGCATCTGGAATTTATATTCATTAACTTTGTTGACACTATTTCATTGCCTTATAGTTATCTATTATCTATTATCCATTTGGATCGAGTGGTGTGGATATATTTCTCTGCGCATTTATAGTTATCTATTATCTATTTGGATTTAGTGGTGGGGATATACTACTACGCGCATTTATAGTTCGATATTATAGTAAATGGTAAATAAATTTTGTCGTTTTGTTTACCAAACACTGTCAGTTTTTTTCTTTTGCTTGCATTTATAGATCAATAGTATGGTAAATGGTAAATTTTCTGCTTTCATTTACAGATCTATAGCATGGTAAATGGTAAATATTCTTCTTTCATTTATAGATCGATAGCATGGTAAATGGTAAATAAGACTTAGCCATTTTATTTACGTAGCACCATCAGTTTTTTCTTCTTCTTTTGATGAGGTTCACATAGAGGTTTTAAATTTATTCTTGAAACTTAATTTTCTCTTGAATTGAGTTCTCCTTCACAGGGAAAACTGAGCATTCCAAATACCATTTCTCAAGTCGTTAAATATATTCCTGAGCTGCAGAACGAAATCAATAATTAAAAGGAAAATGTGGTAAGTTGATAGATGCTACCAAACAATAAATTCGTGCAAGCTACCTTGTGAGTGTTAGACTAGAGCATACATAACACACAGCAGATTTATACTCAGAGACATAGATGGCAATAGCAGAGAACAATTCACAGAGACAGACAAATGGAGAAACAACAAGATTGCTCAATCAAAAACAGTGGAATAGATAAAAAATTCACTGGAGAACAAAAATCACTTTGCATTACATAACAGGCTTGGGCCTTGGCTTACATTCCATGGCCAGAGAGATTACAAATTTATAGAGGCAGAAGAAGGATCTAGAATCTTGTGTGTGGTTTTGATGGAGATCTGAAATGATCTAGAAACCACTCGCGGTGTAGGAGGTTTTAGAATCCTGCATGTGATTCTAGAAACTAATGTTGGTGTAGAAAGATCTAGAATCCTAGAGATCTAGAAAGACCTGATCTGGAATCCTCCGTGAATTTGGCTTCACACTTAAGATTCTCCCACTTGAAGCTAAATAAGAGTCATCAAGTCACACCGAGTCCTACCATGCCTCTACATAACTCATGTTTATTTCGTGGTAGAATTTTAGTGAGCATATCAGCAGGTTTCCTATCTGTATGGATCTTTTCAAAGGACAACTGTTCTTCCTCCAACACATGCCCGATCTAATGGTACCTTAAGTCAATGTGCTTGGTTTTTGAATGAAATGTTGGGTTTTTCGCTAAGTGAATGGCACTCTCACTATCAAAATATAAAACATACTTGTCTTGCTTTTCCCTATCTCTCCTAGTAATCGCTGCAGCCACAACATCTCTTTACAAGCTTCTGGTGTAGCTATGTACTCTACTTCTGTTGTAAAGAGGGCTACTATTCTTTGTAGCCTTGACACCCAAGACACTACTACACCTCCAAAAGTATACAAATAACCTGTAGTGGACTTTCTGGTATCCATATCTCCAGCCATGTCTGCATCTGTAAATCCTTCAAGCATAGTCTCATCATGACCAAAACATAAACATTAATGACTAGTACCCTTGAGATACCTTAAAATCCATTTTACTACTTGCCAATGTTGTTTGCCTCGGTTACTAAGGAACCTACTGACTACTCCCACTGAATATGCAATGTCTGTTCGTGTGCATACCATGGAATACATCAAACTGCCAACAGTTGAAGCATAAGGAATCTTGTTCATCTCTTCTTTCTCCTTGTCATTACTAGGACATAATTCAGTACTTAGCTTAAAGTGGGCTGCAAGGGGTGTACCAACTGGCTTGGCATCCTTCATATTAAACCCATCAAGCACCTTCTTGATATATTTTTCTTATGATAGCCACAACATTTTTTTTTCCTGTAACACATAATCCGGATGCCCAATATTTGTTGTGCTGGTCCCAAATCCTTCATTGCAAATTTGTTACCCAAATCTTTCTTCAACCTATTGATATTATTCTTATCATGCTCAACAATCAACATGTCATCCACATATAACAATAATATGATATACTTTCCTTGATCATACCTCTTGATAGAGACATAATGGTCAACTTCCAATCTCTAAAAACCATATTCCAACATGAATGAATCAAATTTCTTGTACCATTGTTGAGATGCCTATTTCAACCCATAGAGACTCTTCTTCAACCTACAAACAAGGCCTTCTTTTCCTTTTTCTATGAAGCCTTGTGGTTGCTCCATATAAATTTCTTCCTCCAATTCACCAAGAAGGAAAGTAGTTTTTACATCTAACTGTTCACATTCTAGGTCTAAAGCAGCAACTAGACCAAGAATGACTCTAATGGATGACATTTTGACAACAGGTGAAAAAATTTCAGCGAAGTCAATACCTTCTTTTTGGGAAAAACCTTTCACCACCACTCTTGCTTTATACCTCTCCTTCTTTTCGTCACCTTCATGCTTAATCTTGTACACCCATTTGTTTTGTAGAGCCTTTCTACCTTTTGGGAGATTTACCAACTCCCAAGTTTTATTTTCCTGCAAAGAGTTCATTTCTTCTTCCATTGCTTTCTTCCATTCTTTACTGTGCTCGACCTTACAAGCTTCTTGAAAACAATTAGGTTCACCTTCATCAGTCAAAAAAATATAGTTTGAAGGAGGATACCTTTGTGAAGGCTTATGAGGCCTATTAGTTCTGCGAACCAACTATGGTGGTGCATTATCAGTTTGAATCTCCTATAAACGTTCTTGTAAGATTCCTTCTTCTTATTGTTCATTATTTTCCACTTGTTGTTCTTGATGCCCCTGAATTTGTTGTTCATTTTCTTGTATTCATGGCATGTTTTCCTGCTACTCTTCAAACCTGTCAATAACCTTCTTAACCTCTAACTCACCTATAGTCCCCTTGAACATTTCCGACTCATTAAATATAACATCCTTGCTTCTAACAATTTTATGTTTGACTGGATCCCATAGACGATAACCAAGATCTTCATCCGGATATCCCAAAAAAATGCATTTCATAGATTTATCATCTAGCTTAGTTCTATTTTCTTTGGGAATATGTATGAATGCTTCACGTCTAAAGATTTTCAAGTGAGAATAATTCAAATTCTTACCAGTCCAAAATTCTTCAGGGATACCACAATCCAAGGCTGTAGTTGGAGATCTATTTAGGAGGTAGCAAGTGGTCCTGGCTGCTTTAGCCCACAAATTCTTTTCCAAACCGAAATTGGACAACAAACTTCGCACCTTTTCCATAATGGTGTGATTCATCCTTTCTACGACACCATTTTGTTGAGGAGTACCAGGCACAGTCTTCTCATGCTTTATGCCAAACCTGTTACAATATTCCTTAAATGCATTTGAGCAATATTCTCCACCATTATCTATTCTTAAACACTTCGGCAATTTGTTAGTCTCTCTTTCAACAGCAACATGGAAATTTTGAAATATTCCAAACACCTCACTTATATTTTTCATAGGATATGCCCAAACTTTCCTGGATGCATCATCTATAAATGTTACAAAATATGATGCTCCTCCTAATGATTTGATGTTAACAGGCCCAAACACATCAGAGTGTGCCAATTCTAACACATTTTTCTTTCTGTCATGGCCACCTCTAAGGAATGAAACCCTTCCTTGTCTAACATATATACAATGCTCACAAAGATCAAGATTATAGGATTTCAAACCTGGCAACAAATTTTTATCAACAAGGATTTTTAAGCCGTTCTCACTCATGTGACCCAAACGCTTATGCCACAGATCTGCTGAATTTCCTTCTTTTTTGACAGAAACCAAATCTAATTTTCCTGTCAGTGCCTTCAATGTGTATAATGTTATTGTCTTGGGTCCTTTGGCCATGACCAATGCACCTTTGCTAATTTTCCAGCCTCCTTTTCCAAAGCTTGTCAAATAGCCTTCGTCATCCAGTCGTCCCATAGAGATTAAACTCATGCGCATTTATGGTACATGCCTGACCTGTTTCAACAATATATCTTGTCCATATTTCATCTTTGTCTAGACATCTCCCACTCCAACAATACTGCAAAAATGATTATTCCCCAAATGCACTCTACCATAATCACTGGGATTATATGAAACAAAACTATCTTTGCATGGGGTTACATGGTGAGATGCCCCAGAGTCAAGGATCCAATGAAAGCTACTACTAGATGTGTATACACATGCATCCTCTACTGAAACAGTAAACAACACATCACCATCTGTGGCTACAGCAGTAGTCGCGCCTTCATTTGTGCTGGATGACTTCTGATTTGTACTAGACGGTCTCTAATCCTTTTGTCCTTTCTTCCAGAACCGACATTCTTTCTTCATGTGCCTAGGTTTGCCACAATGAAAGTAGATGATCCTTCCTGTCCTTGACTTTGATCTGCCTCTCGATCTTGATCGCCCTTGCCAGCCTCGATCCATTCTCCTACCACGATCAGCTATAGCTAGAGCCTCTCCTCCCTGGTTTTCCGAAATTGACTTGCGTCACAGCTCCTCATTCATTAAAATAGAACACCACGTTTCAACTCCAAACTCCACGGATCTCCACGTTTCAAACTCCAGCAACACGTTTCAACATAGATGCACGACCTTTCCTTTCTTGCAGCAACTGCCTTTTAGTTCTAGCGTTCCTCAGCTATTTCCTAGATAGATCCTTCAATAGCTCCAGGGGTGACAACCAATGTTTTAATGAATGTTGCCAGAGTAAGGCGATGAAACTAAGTGGCTTGCATGGTGGATATTTGAACCTATGCTCTAATACCAATTCTTAGACCAGAGCATACATAACACACAATGGATTTATACTCAAAGACGTAGATGGCAATAGCAGAGAATAATTCACAGAGACTGACAAATGGAGAAACAACAAGATTACTCAATCAAAAATAGTAGAATAGATAAAACAACCACTGGAGAACATAAATCACTTTGAATTACATAACAGGCTTGGGCCTTGGCTTACATTCCTTGGCTAGAGAGATTACAAATTTATAAAGGTAGAAGAAGGATCTAGAATCCTGTGTGTGGTTCGGATGGAGATATGAAATGATCTAGAAACCACTGGCAGTGTAGGAGGTTTTAGAATCCTGCATGTGATTCTAGAAACAATGGTGGTGTAGGAAGATCTAGAATCATGGAGAGCTAGAAAGATCTCATCTTGAATCCTCCATGAATTTGGCTTCACACTTAACAGTGAGCTCAAAATCTATGACGAGTACTGGAGCTGAAGGATTGGTAGAATTTATGGCCCTCCTCTTCCTCTGGTGACATGCCCTCCCAATCATGCTTCAGTTATAGTAAATGCAAGGTTTGGAAGTTCACAGATGATAGTAAAAATTTGTGATTCTAGAGTTGGCATTTTGTTCTCTACGCTTTTGGTGCTACTAGGAAAGGAGGGACTCGGCGTGCTCAATGCTTCTACTTTCATCTCTTAGGATAAAGTTGGTCATCTTGAGGTGGGGCAAACTTTTCTAATTGATATGAAACTGTAACTTTTCTAATTAATATGAAATGATTATAGTTGATTCTTCTGGATTTAATTAATTTATTCTTGTTAACATTAACTGTCATCCCCATCTTTGAGTAGTAATCATGGGGATTCTAAGTTGCTTTGCAAGATCACCAGGGCTTCTGGAAAGAAGAATGATATCATCAACATAAAAAATAAGAGTAATGATTATACTAGCAATCTTGTGTCCATCACATCTGCAACCTCTCAACACTCTTCTAGATTCTCAGTGTAAATGCCAAAGAAGATAAGGGAGATGGAAATCATTGCTTAACTCCTATATTCCATTTAATCTCCTAACACCATTTAATTTTAATAAAAAAATATTATATTATTAGTTATCTAATAACTTCCGATTTGCAATGCTTTAGTCTTCAAACCCATACATTTAATATTGTACATATGTGAATAAAAACATTAATGTTTATTTGATTTTTATAACACTTCAATTGATAATGGGGTTAAAATCTATTGTATATATAATTTAATTTTGGATTTATTAAGTATTTGGGAGGATTTTTAAGTTCAGACTTTTATTTAGAATGTAAAATTTGAATAGCGGTTTTGATTTTTCTCTACTTTTGGTAGATTCAACATTAATGTAGATTTTGGATGGTTTTTATACATTTTTCAACATGGAAATATTTATATATCTCCTTTATTTTGAGGAACATCCCAGTAATTTCTTTAAAATATTATTCTATATATCAATAATTGATGATTCAATTTGAAATTCCTTTTGTTGTTAGTATTTTTGAAATGCTATATATCAATGTACATATCCTTCATTTTGCAAAGAAATTGAAAATAAAATATATATACTTTTGAGGAGTCAAAATTGTCAAAATATTTATACATCTCTTTCGTTTTGAAAAACATACAAATATATATATATAATATATAATTATATATAATATAATATATATTTAATGATATAAATAATATATATAAATATATATTATATATTATGATTCAATTTAAATTTCCTTTTGTATAAATTTTTAAAATATTATAATAATACATATTCTTCTTGAATCATATAACTAATTGAAAATAATACATATATATATATATAATAATAATTCTTCTCGACTCAAATTTGTCTATCAATTACCTCACTAACATTATTTCATGTAGGAATATTTATCTTTTCCCTATTATTGAGGAGATTATTTGTATTGCTAATCCATTTGTTGTTTTTTTGTGTTTACACATTCACATGGAAATGAACACATTAATGAAAATTGCCTAAGCATGGCCTTCATCTACAAAATGATCTTTGGGTCCTAGTGGAGTAGATAAATGATTGCCATAGAGTCTTCTCATCACATTTAGGGGGATGTTGTCACATGTCTTAATAATATCATCATATAAATCACTGTAAAAAAATAAATTGATTTCATATATAACTGTAATAAATAAACCAAAGAAGTACACCTATCACCTTTATTCTATGGATTAAATTACTAAATACAAGCCTTATGTAGAGTATAAATGCTTTACTATACATGGAAAATATTAGCTTTGGAGTTTTCGCATACTGAAATAATATACTCTGGCGATTTTGCCGTAACACTTGGTTATATTTCTATGGTTAAATCCAACGTCGTTATACCTAAAATATAATATGTTGAACTTGGTTTCCCCTTAGAGTTGGTGGGACCAGAGTTCTGGGTTCTTCTAACTGCCATGCAATTGTTAGGCACCTTCTCAGGAAGGTCTCATCATCTACGGTCCCGCATAAGGAAACTCCATCGGATGTCGTTGATTGAAACCTTAACTCTTTTGACATTTTCTTCACTGAGTGGTTTTGGAATTTCCCTTTCTGTCGGGCAGAGCCTTCTAGTTCTGGCCCATGGCTTCAGGGTTTCACGCAGGTTTTACTTTTGCCTCTCTATATTTTTGACAAAGTTCTTTCTACTCCTTCATAGCTCTGCCATGACTGTATGCCCAATTGTTAGGTTTGTAGATATCATTTTGGCACTTACTGCTCAAAAGGAGTCGTCCTGTCACAGTAGTCTAGCTGAGGTAATCAATTTTTCCTTATACTTGCAATATTGTGCTTCAATGTAACCATTAATTTGTGTCTTTAATAAGTTGTTCATTTGGATTGTTAGGTTTTTCCAGAGGGTTTCATACTACATGAGTATACTTGCACAGAAACATAGCCTTAACTCCTCGTCAATGTCCAAAGGGTAATGTGAAGGGTTATCCCATGAAATCTTGGGTTTAAGAGATTCAAAGTCATAGAGAGTTATCGGTTTTTTCTTGCTAGCTTCATAAGTTGCTATTTAGTTATATTACTCTAAGACATATATCTTGTCGTATATGAAAACACTCTGCAGCTATAGTTTTCCTTTTTGTTCTAGGCATAGTGTCGTCATTTCCAATTTAAAGGATTATGGGTGTGCAACTTGGTTTGGGTTTGTAGCTTCCCCTTGTAAGGTAAATCATATTTAAACTTATACCAAACAGAAGAAGGTGAATTCGCATTTTGAGTTTTATAGTTAGATACAGAGCTCTGTTACTATGAATTTTTGTGCCTTATATTTTGAAAGTTGCAAGGTTTGTGCATTTATGTAAATGGATTCTACCTTTGTGTAGTTCTATTATTTTCACGTAGCTCTATGTTGTTCATCTGAACTAGCTTTCCTTCTCTGTTTAAAGAGAGCATTAGTCGTTTACCCACATTCAATTATTATGGTCTTGAATTTGTTTATATTTTTCACACCATCCTGTTTTAGTATTTGTATATGCATACAGTTTTGGGGTTTCTACCCACATCCCAACATGAATAATGCTCATTAACTTACTATAAATCTCTCATAATTTCATAGCAAAGGCTTCCTATATTTTACCCAAATAAACCATGCTCATTTGGCGTTAAAGTTATTAAGTATGAAATTCAATTGTTTTTTGAATGGCATTCTTTAAGAATAAAGCTTGTTTGTTTTACCTTACTACGAGATTTGGTTCTCTCTTTTCCTTAAGAGGAAATTTTTTCTCAATTTTCATTCAGTATAATTCAGTAAGCTTGATTTTTCAATAGGGTTTAAGTTGATGTTCGTTGCTTGCATTTTAGTAGCTCAAAAATCATTAAAATGGTCATGATCTATATCTTCTTTTCTTGTATCCGGATTTTCTATAAGCAATATTTGTTTATTTCTTTTTCCAGAACAGTAACCCTCTCCATTTGAAAGTTCCTAAACCCATTTTGACGAGTTCTAAGAGTTTCTTGCTTACTAGTTTAGTGCTTTTTGAGGGATTATGAATATTGTATACCCTTAGGAAGTGGATTCTCCTAAAGAATGATTTCTAATCTGATTCTCCTAGAGGTAAACTTAATTCCTTTTTTATCAGTCCATCTCTTTCCTCCATCACCCTTTTGTTTGTTTTGCTGATAGCCTATGCGAGCCGTTTGTATAACTTCATCCATGGTCTTCAAACTATCAAATTCGAGACATTCCTTCATGAATAGTGGCATGGAAAATTTTAAGAACACCCTAATTTATATGTATAACAAATGGGCTAATCCCATGATACTAGGAAGAATGGGATTTGTTTTATCGAGTAAAGATTATATATATATATATATATATATATATATATTGCAATCCCTCACCAGATTATATTATCTTGTACAGTGATGGAGAATCTTTCACTGAATTAGAAAATCATGTAAGGTCTTTGCGAATCTTTTACTAAATAGTAAAACATTGTGAAGTCTTGGTGAATGTTTTGTTAAAGTATGAAACCATATATGATAATAAGAAAACATATTCAATAAACTATAATATACTAACATACATGTTTGGAAAAAAGAAACAAAATTTTCTCTTCCGACAAACAATGTTCCAAGTTTCAGTGTTCATGATTATCAAGGTTCTTACAATACACTCTTTCATATCCTTCTATTAGTTTTGATAATATCCCACAACAAAGTTCTTTTAGGTGTTGATATTGATAATGAGTTCTATCACGGTAGGAGAGATTAAACTTTTCTCTACAACTTTTGTCAAGCTACTACCTTTTTCAAGTTATCAAATTTCTTTCTTATTCCATAAACTTGAACTGCTATATAAAAAAACACATCAAGTTTGTTTACCCGAGCACGCCAACAAGTACCAAGCCCCAACTATACTGTATAAGAAATTATTAGGTATCCCAAAGTCTTGAAGGGGATGTAATTGAAAGAAGTGACCGTTGTGAGAATCCTTTCAATCAATATATGAATATATAAATGTAGATTTATTATTATTTTAATTGGAAATCTTCAATTAAATAATAAAATTTAATTACGTCTCTCCAAATCTAAATTGCTTATTAGCATAATTCACTACCCTCATAGGTCTCACATTTTTTAACAACATTGTAACATGTAGATTAATTTCCTTTTTGGTGAATAATCTCCACCTTTTAGGAAAATATGGTGCAGTGGCTCCAACCCCTACAGATCATTAGGAAAAACTAAGAATAACACAGAAGATGAATGGTTGTACAAACCAACTTATTTTTCAAACAACTAATCGAACATCAGTACCTAAACCTTTTCATGAAGATATCATATTGAGAATGTTTGAAAAATGGTGATAAATATTCTGCGAGGGTGATGTGGAATGAGTGATAAGGTTTCATTGTTTTGAATTTTTTTTGTTAAATCAGAAAAAGTTAAAAACCAATATTAATGGATATATTGGTAATTTTTACTAAATTTTGTGAAGTAACTAAGTGTAGCTTTAACCATTCACCTTCAGATGTTTTTACAATATAATTTCCTAACTCTATTTAATATCTTCATTATCATAAAAACCAACCTATATCCATCTTAACTCCACATCTACCACTCTTATGGATGAAATATATTTATCCCTCTCAGCACATGGTATACCCAAAATTAAGATGGATCTAAGATGATATAATTTCCCCTTTAAATAGTCTATGCTCACATGAATACCCTGGTATTACCATGGGTCAATACCATGGGTTATCATAAACCTAGAGCTTAAAAATTACTATTAGTAATTTATAAAAATTAATAAAATTAATAATTGACTTTTATTTTATTTTTTATTTTAACCAAGTTAAAATGTTTAACATACATTAAATTACAACACCCATTTTTACTTTTGATCCACCAAGCCCCAAGAGGGATCAAATATTTTTTTCACTATATGCTAGTTTTCATATCACGATATTTGATCCCTCTTGGGGCTTAGTAGATCCAGAGTAAGATGGATCTATGTTGGTTAAATTCCCCCATTTAAATAGGCTACATTCCACGTGAATACCATAGGTCAATACCACGTGCTATTTTTATTTTTACTAATACTAATATTAGGGTTAATAATGTTTTTTTGCAATGGTATTAATAATAATCTAGCCCATGGTATTTTTCCCATAGGTTTCACCTAAATATAACTCATCTTTTGAGTGTTCGTAAATATAAGGTGACTTATGGAGTAAATATAAAAAAATGCTTTAATTGTTTACCATGCCTCTCATTTATTTATATTTTTATTAATTTACCATATCTCTTTCACAAATATGGTATTTGGCCCATAGGATTCACTTAAATAAAACCTCTTTTTTGAGCCTTCATAAATAAGAAGAGGGTTATGGACTAAATATAAAAAGAGGTTTTATTTACTTACCATATGCCTAGTTTATTTATATTTTTATTTATTTACCATACCTTTTGAGTAAGTATAGAAAAATGTTTTATTTATTTACCATACCTCCACTTTATTTATATTTTTATTTGTTTACACCTTTTCATGTATATAAGGTGACTTATGGAGTAAATATAAAAAATGTTTTATTTATTTACCATACACTTCATTAATTTATATTTTTACTAATTTACCATACCTCTTTTATAAATATGGTATTTGGCCAACAGGATTGACTTAAATAAAATCTCTTCTTGAAAATTAGGGTGAACGAAAGGTTGTAACTCCTAATTTCAAGGGCTAAATTTACCTTTTTTACCCTCTCCCTTAAAATAAGGTGGGCTATTTGAGGCGATTTGTAAAAATGTACTATGATACAAAATATTCGCCCACTAAAAAATTAAAACCCCTTAACTTCGCTTAAGGGCGAACATTTGCCCCTAAAGTTTTCATGAATAGTAGCAAACTACTGATAAACCTTTGCACCTTTGCTTTCTCTTCTCATATGTAGGGAACATATCGCAGAAAGGACGTGAACTTTGTTATGAATTTGTCAATACACAACTAACCCAGTCAAAGTTCATGAAACTCTTTCACCTTCTCATCATAGAACCTTTCAGTTAAATATTTTTTCTTAAAATACTTTTGAATTTTTCTCCCAAGTTATGTTCTGCTCATTTACTCCACGTAATGTCTTCACCTCCTCCCATGACAAGGTGGCCTTTCCTTGTAGCTGATAGATGGCTAAGCGAGCCTTTAGATTGTGATCATATTCATACAACTGAAAATACTTATTCATATTTATAATCCAGGCTTCAACAACTTCCTCATATTCACCACCAAAGAGGGGAGGTTTGATCTTTCGAAACTCTCCTTGCCACTCAACATTCTGTCATTTTTTCTTTTTGTGATCTGACACGTTATCAGATTCCTCATCTTGGTTTTCTTTGCCCACTTATGTTTCCAAGCTTTCATTTCTAAATTCCTGGTCTCTAATCATGTTTCCATTTTTGAGACTAGGAATCAATTGTTGTTGATTCTATCTCTCAAACAAATTCTTCATAATTTTCTCTCTTTCTTGCATCAACCTTTCACTATCTACCCTCAACCTATCCATTTCACCCTTTAGTTCTTATATAGATTCAAAAATGGGAGTGTTGGTATTGTGCATCTCCTCCCCCAACTATACCCGTAGCTCAGGATTGGCTTCTGGAAATGATGTTGGTCCTGTTCCTGTCACAGGTTTGTGATGTGTAAGTCCTGTCCTCCTCATGTTGGCTACTTTTATCTCCTTCTTTGTGTACATCATAAACATTGTTATTCATTTGTTTCCAGATGTCTCAGTTTTGCAACATGAGCGCTCTAATACCACTTGTCACATTTCTTGATAATATGATCATATAAATTATTGTAAAAAAAAAGAATTGATTTCAGATATAACTATAATAACCCAAATAACCGAAAGGAGTACACCTGTCACCTTTATTCTATGGATTAAATTACTAAGTACAAGCCTTATGTAGAGTACAAATTCTTTATGTACATGGTAAATATTAACTTAGGAGTTTTTGCACACTGAAATAATATACTTTGGTGATTTCGATGTAACACTCATTTATATTTCTATGGTTAAATCCAATGTAGTTATACCTAAAATCTAATACATCGAACTTGGTTTCTCCCTAAAGTTTGTGAGACTAGAGTTTTGGGTTCTTCCAACTACCATCTAGTTGTTGGGCACCTTCTCAACGAGGTCTCGTCATCTACGGTCCTTTGTAAGGCGATTCCATCGAACAAAGTTGATTGAAATCTTAACTCCTTTGACATTTTCTTCATGGAGTGGTTTTGGCATTTCCCTTTATGTCCGGCAGAGCCTTCGATTTCCCACCCATGGCTTCAAGGTTTCACGTAGGTTTTACTTCTACATCTCTTAGGTTTTACTTCTACATCTTTGTACTATTGACAAACTCCTTTCTTCTCCTTCATAGCTCTAATGTGACTGTATGCCCAACTATTATGTTTGTAGAGATCATTCTGGCACTTACCGCTCGAAAGGAATCCTCCTATCACAGCATTCTGGCCTAGGTAATTAGTTTTTCCTTATACTAGGAATATTGCACTTCAATGTAACCATTAATTCATTTGTCTAATAAGTTATACATTTGGATTGTTAGGTTCCTCTGGAGGGTTTCATACTACATTATTATGCTTGCATGGAAACGAAGCCTTACCTCCCTGCCCATGTCCGAGGGTTGCAAACTTACTTCACCATCCAGCCACAGGGTAATGTGAAGGGTTTTCCCATGAAATATTGGGTTGAAGTGATTCGCGGTCATAGAGAGTTATCAATTTTGTCTTGCTAGCTTCTTAAGTTTCTCTTTAGTTATATTACTCTTGGGATTATATCTTGTTGTATATAAAAATGATCTACGGCTATAGTTTTCCTTTTTGTTCTGGGCATAGTGGCATCATTTCCAATTTAAAGGATTCTAGGTGTGTAGCTTCATTTCAGTTTGCAACTTCCCCTAGTAAAGTGAATCATATTTAATATTATACCAATCGGAAGAAGGTGAATTAACATTCCAAGTTTTATGCTTAGATACAGAGCTTTGTTACTATGAATTTTTGTGCCTTATATTTTGAAAGTTACAAGGTTTGCACATTTATGGAAAGGGATACTACCTTTGCACGGTTCAATTCTTTACACAGAGGTTTGTGGTGCTCATCTGAACTAGCCTTCCTTATTTGTTTTTGAAGAGAATTAGTTCTCTATCTGCATTCAATTGTTATGGCCTTGAATTTTTTTATATGTTTCATACCATCTTGTTTCAATATTTGTATGTACAAGAAGTTTTGTGGTTTCTACCCACGTCCCAACATGAAAAATACTCATTAATTCACTATAAATCTTTGTTAATTTTGTAGTAGAGTCTTGTTATAATTTACCCAGATAACCCGTGCTCGTTTTGGGTTAAAGTTCCTGAGTTCGAAATTCAATTGTTTGCTGAATGATATTCTTTAAGAATAAAACTTGTTCGTTTTACCTTATTGCTAGCTCCAGTTCTCTCTTTTCCTTAAGAGGCATTTTCTTCTCGATTTCAATTCAGTATAATTCAGTAGGCTTCATTTTTCATTACGTTTTAAATTAATGTTCATTGCTTGCATTTACTTAGCTAACAAAGCATTAAAAGTGTCATGATCTATATTTTCTTTTCATGTATCTAGGTTGTTTGTAAGGAGTATTTGTTTATTTCCTTTTCCAGAATAGTAACCCTCTCCATTTGAATGTTTCTAAACCCATTTTGATGAGTACTAAGTGTTTCTTGCTTACTGTTTTACTACTTTTTGAGGAGTTATGTATATTGTATATCCTTAGGAAGTGGATTCTCCTAAAGGATGATTGTTAATCTGATTACAGATCTTATTTATTTATTTAAAATTTCGTTGGTTAGACTAATTTCTATGAGATAGCTAGCATGTTGATTACATACTTTTATTCGTAATAATTAGGCCTTTACTGAATTAGCACATTTAACCCTTTCCAAAAGGATACGTGTCTTTAATGCAACAATACATTTAACTTTCAGAAAGAAGTAAATACTTATTTGATTTCTATAGCAATTGTTGTCGACTGTTTAGTCCTAGTTTAACAATAACTTGTCGAATTTCCTCCCAACCTTGAGACCTAATTTCTATTCTGAGTCTCCCCCCAAGTTGTCCCTCACATGCTGGATGTTTCATTTAAGACTAATAGTCTTAACATGCGACAACTATATCATCTTAACTAGACTTAGCTTTATGAACACGTCTGACATATCAGCATAGGATCCTCAGCTTATTTCTTTTCTTGACCTTAGGTACGTATATCATCTTGATCTCCTCCTTGAGAATAAATATTCAAGGAAGTAGTTAGTGATAGATGCCTACCCTAACTACCTAACATGTGAGAATTACATAATTGTCACCATCAAGACATTCACTTGATACATAGTTTAATCAAAATAATAAATATATAAATTTATAATAACAATATCCAGTTTTTTTAACTCGAGTAATGAAATATGTATGATTACTAGGGGCATCGCAGTTGTTCACATTGCCTAGTATTTTGGAAGTCTTCCTCGGTCTTTTGGCCTTGTTTATGGTTTTTCTATGATATATAAAGTGCACCAATATTATTTGTTTTAACCTTTGTTATGCTCTACAATATGGTCCTTCTTCCTTATCTCCCTAAAAATAACCTTTCTGCAGTTGTTTTAAGTTATTTTGAAGAATAGGTTGTAGAAGTGTATATAGAAAATGTAGTTTTCTTTATTATTCTATGAATAACATGACATAGCATTTTCATACAAATGAATGACACATCATTTTCATACCAAATTGTCCTACGAATCAATGAATGGAATTAGTAATGTTAACCTTATATTATTAATATTTTATAATTCATTGTTTTGTTAATTATTTCTATTTGCAAAGACATTAAAAAATTACATATATCCCTTATAATAAATTATCCAAAAATCTCATTCCATAATAATTTTTTTCATATATATTATATAATTTTAAAATATTTATTAATTTTAAAATGAAAATAATAAAATTGTTAGATCTTAGACTTTTGTGATCTATATTGCAAATCAGAATGTATTTTAGATTAATCACATCATCAAGATTTAGTTCATCGTCAAGACAAAGGTGAAAAAGCAATCAATCCTCAAGAATAAATAAGAAAGATGAATAAAGGAAATTAGTAATAGAAGGTATTAGAATATTTATTGGAATAAGTATATATTTAATAATTTATATTACTTAATTAAGAAGATTAAAATTACATTAAGAATTTAAGTATTTAAAATTAAGAAAAAAAAAAAAAATATTAGAAAGGGGGAGTAGGGGTGGATCAGGAAGAGAGAGTTGAAATCTAGCTCTTACTTAACTTCTAACCATCATCCTTGTTGATTTTGATTGCATGCTTTTCAATCTCAATAATGTCTCTTAGCTTCCTATTGTCGAAGTCATCAAACTTAGCAATGACTTTGGAATCCTTAATGCAGCCATGGTACTTGGATTTTCCCTTGATGAGCCAGAATGGTTGTAACTAACGTCTATTGCATTCTCTTGGATTCTCTAGTTAATGGAGAAACCAATTTCTCCAATGTAAAGAATCCCACAGGAACAAGGGATTGAGTAAACCCCTTTCATGTCTTTATGGTCTACAAGGTCCTTCATGGATTGAAAACAATTTCTGATAGTATAAAGGGTTTTAACTCCTTAATATAAAATTGTTTTAATCTTGGAAATTTGTTTATTGCTTTATCACTCTTATCAAATATCTAGACTTAAAAATGTTTTAGTAAAATAATAAAAAAATGTATTAATTTAAAAAATATTAATTAATTTAATTCTATTTAAGAAAAATAGTTTGTTCTCAATTTAAAGAAAAATAATTAAAATGATTTAAATGAGAATTATTTAAAAATTATATCTTGCTACCCTTTATATATATCCAATTGTACAAGTAAAACTTAAATTGTTATGAATCTTTTTAAGAGAAAATGTGTTTAAAACTCATATCGTTATAATAATGAGATATATAAGTGTATTACTTTCGTCTAATATTAATTTTAAAACATTCTAATCACTATAATATATTGTGGCCTAAAATTGGCTTTAAGTTTGTATCAAATACTAAGTAAGAATTTTAAGAATGTGTTTAAAGGTCAACAAGGAAGGTGGATGCTGAAAATGAAATTCCATTTTATTAAAAAATATTAAGATATAAACAAATTCCGTTTTATTAAAAAATAATAAGATATAAACAACAAAGGTAATCAGCAACTAAAATTTAAAAGGTGGATAGTGAAAATGAAATTCCATTTTATTAAAAAATAATAAGATATAAACAAATTCCATTTTATTAAAAAATAGTAAGACATAAACAACAAAGGTAAGCAGCAACTAAAATTTAAAAGATGAGGTAAAATGGTCAACGAGAAAGGTTCATGCTGAAAATGAAATTCCATTTTATTAAAAATTAATAAGACATAAACAACAAAGATAAGCAGTAACTAGAATTTAAAAGATTATGTAGAATGGTCAACGAGAAATGTTGATATTGGGAATGAAAATCGATTTTATTAAAAAATTAAATAAGATAAGCTATAAATAACTAAAATGCGTAGCGCGTTGGAGAGATTGTATTTTCAGGTGAATACATTGTCAACGTACATTATAGATACTAGGGAAGATTGCATTTTCATTTGAATATATTGTCCACATACATTCTTGGTTAAGAATATAATTGAAATTCTTCAATCTTATCTAAATTAGATTATTACGATTTTTATATTTCTCTCCAACTTAAAAATTCAAGAATTTTCTTGCCATTTATGGAGTATGTTTAGTTATTGTCATATCCAAGTTATTGTCATATCCAATGTGGGAGGCTTGTTCACAAAGTTGTGGAATTTGAATTTTGAATTCAAGACTTATTAGGTGACTCCCAATATGTTGTTTATTTCTTGTTTCTTGTACATGCTCCATCTTTCTTTTTGATTTCTTTTCTTTATTTTTTTGAACTATAATAATTTTGGTTTGGAAAACTATGAGGTTTTGGTCAAAAGAAATGAAATGATAGTGTCATTATTATATAATTTTATACTATCCATTATTATAATTTGTGTATCTAAGGTTTGGATTAGAATAGAGTTTCATTTGTAATTAGCGAGGCAAACACATAGCTAGGTTTGTCTTTAAGTTTAGTGAAACAACTTCCCATCTTCTTCTTGAAGTCTGTACCCTTCAACAACACCACCATCTTCTCTATTGTTTGTTGAACTTCAATTTTAGTCTAGGTTATTGGAACTTAATTCAACAATAGGACATGGATGGAATAACCAACCCATTGAAATATATTTTCATTTTAAATACTCCATACAAAAATAAGAGATGCAAAACACAAAATCTTCGTTGTAAGTATGTTTTCCTCTATATTTTGTTTAGGAATATTCCAAAGTGGAATTAAATCAACATATAAATTTAAATGATGTTACTTGCCCTATTTTTTACGAGATTGGTTTGGCATATATTTTGAAGGATTTCCAAATGTTAAAAGACATAGAGCCATAGTATTGTACTGATGAGTCATTTTATGCCATGTTGTCTTGTTGGAATTAGTAGATCCTTAGTTTATCAGGGTTCATCTATGGATTTAATCATTTTAGTGATGGTAAGATTACCAAACGTAGTAACCTCACCAAATATAGTTATAAGTATAAATTTTTAGTGAATCTCGAACTAAGTGGTTGGGACAATAGCTATCACAAAATTGCTAGAGTTTACAATAGTGAATCCAAATTTCGATTAGAGATAGATTGTAGCTCGATCATACTCTAAAAATTAAGTATCTTTAGATTGGAAGCTCACTAGGGAATCTGGGTTTAGGTTGATGAATTAATGCAATGAGAGATGATCGAATGAGAGAGTGGTACATGCAATCATTGGGTATCTCATCTCAGGATCCCCTAATGTACCTAGTGTGGGATATCATGAATGTATCTGACATTTTTATTCTCCCTAATATGTGTTTACTTTTGTACGAATTTGGTACATGAGGATTTGACCTAATTTTACCTTCCTTTTTTTTATATGAAAAATATATCCTTTTAGAATATATGTTCAGTCATGGAAATCTATTAGTTAGTTGAAGTATCCCTAAAGGACAAATGTAAATAAGTGAGTATAATGTGGCACCCAATCTTCTAGAAAGGGGGACACGTGTGGGAATCTTTCAGAGATATTGGTTACAACTCCATTTTGTCTCATGCAGATACTTTGTCTAGATATGATCCAGGTGGATCTTCAGACGTAGTGGCATGGGAAAAGCTCAAAATTGAAGTGGTGGAAAGGCAATGAACTTGACACCAAATCGAGGTGGTCTTCACCCTAATTCCAACAGTGCGAATGACACTCCAATCCGAGTCTGGATGAAGGAGTTAGAAGCAGTAAAAGTTCGGTTGAATTTCTACTGACTGGACAAGCTTAAGGAGGCAACAATTTGGACAGAACGTGACCACCAAATTCTGGACAACCTGGGCCAAATTCCATGCGAATTTGTGGCTTGGTTAATTTGTCCCCTTTGGCTTAAAATCCAAATTTTTCAAATTGGCATTATATATATATATATATATATATATATAATATATATATATATATTATATATATATATATTTATATATATTATATATATATATATCTATGGTGGAGGTGGTGGGCTACCACCCTCACCACCCCACACCAATATACCAAACAAAGAAAATGATTAAGGTGAGGTTGGCGAGAGTTGAACCCGTCCGGTCACGTGGGCTGGGCCCCATCGGGTAGCCCCATATGAAGTACCAACTGCCATTTCAAACATTTACACCACCAAATTAACACGCCACATGCACCTTCCATTTAATACAATGGGTATTCGTAACCTCTGGCGGTAATTCTTGCATGGCCACCCAAATTTCCAAGGACCCCAACCTTAAATTCAAAAAAATAAATGTACCATGTGGGTTAATGTAGGAGGGGTGGGAATTGATCCCCGGACCCCTCCTCAACTATTTGTGAAAGTTACCAACACACCCAATAGTCGTCCTCTAGAATATTTGCCCAATAAAATGTATATAAACGTAGTTTGATGAGTGTGTAGGCAGATGGAGGAACTAGGAGCAGGCACATAATTCGAGACAGAGGAAGGTAGTGCACGCAGTTCGAGGCAACATTTTTTAGGAGTGTCGAATTTTCAATTTGTCAGATTTTGACAAATTTTATATGGTTTCAACACTTTTCGATGCCACAAACGCAATGGTGATGTTTGTTTCTCCATCAAAGTTCTTCATTTTTTGGCCATTTTTCAGTATGTAGGTGGAACCATGATTGTTGTAGAAACAGGGAGCAAAACCATGATCCTCGCAATTTTCCCGAGGAGGTAATTTTTCTCCATGTCAGAATATAGTCAAGTTTATAGTCATTTTTCATGGTTTTCGGCAGGGATCACAATGGCAAGGTCAAATTCGCCTTTTGAGTTGCAGATTTCCAGTCCACCCATGGAGCAGAATATTTGAAGAATCTAAGGGGAATCTTAAAGATTCCTTGAGCCCTAGATTCTCAATATCTCAGAATTCAGATTTTGGACAGTCGATTTTGCACTATTCGAAACCACAAATTTGATGGTGTATTCATATTTTTCATGCACTCATTTTATTTTGCAGCCATTTTTCTAAGTGGAATGTAGGTGTTAGCATTCATGTACGAGCAACCATTTCTACATGTTTGATGCCGTGAGATTGAAGGTCCAAGAAGCTTCAACAGTTTGACATCCACTTCTTCAGATGGCCCTTGGTTGTGAGGTGTATGCAATGTGTTCATGTACTTATTTTGCTATGCATTGTGCTGCATAGATCCCTGTTCATGCTTGATGTGGGATCTTGTTTATTACTTGTTTTCATGATTCCTGCTTGATGTGATGCGGAATCGTCTATGTGATGTACTTGTTGTCATGATTTGTAATGTTGTGTTTTGAGATCCCATATTATATTTTGATGGGATACTCATATTGTTGTCATGTATGTTAGCATGGAGATCCCTTTATGCCATGTTGGCGGGATGCTCATCATACATGAGCTTATGTCATACTGATAGGAGTCCTTTTGATGGAGAGTTCTTGTAGTGGAACATCTCTTGGCGCCACTCTTGCGTGAAGGAATTTTCCTTGTATGATAGTGACATCATCTCTATGTACATCACCACTATTGACAACACTTATTGCAGCAGCCTACACAACCTTGACACTGGGGCCTGGAGACGTATTCCCTCCTGGATGAACTCTGTTATCAACAGCTTATGCTTTCATGTGTTGATGATTGACATGTTCCTCTTCTTTACAACATGCAGATGTATTCATTTATGTTCTTTTAAAAATGCTATTTAACAGATCAAGAAAGTAAAAGGTCTTGGAAGGGTCCTTCTTGACAGCCAAACCGGGATAAAGTGGCATTAGAGCAGTCTTTGCATTGACGTGAATTGTAGTGTGAACAATGGAACGTGCATCGACAAAGGATGAAAAAGAGATGTATGAAACCATGCTCAAAATTTCCAAAAGAGTGGAAATCGTGTATGAAACTCTACAGAAAGAGACATAGGAAATTGGAAGCGACGAAAGAGGCCCTAGAAAAACTGAGGCAAAACAAAAAGAATCTTCAAATGGACAATGTTGAATTGAAGATGCGTCTACATGAAGAGAAAGAGGAGAAACATAGTTTTCTACCATAGCTACAAGCAAGGGATGAGGCCTTGGAAAAGCTACAGCGTGACCCATGTGAGGTAAAAAGTAGTTCTCCAAATTGACGTATATTTTTGATGATGATTTCGCTGGTTTTGAAAATCACACCATAGGAATTGGCTCCAAACTATTGAGGAAAATGGGGCATGAAGGGAAAGGCTTGGCCGTTAATGGCCGACATTTTTAACCCCATCAAAGTAGAGGAATTACCTCATCAAGTAGGACTTGGGTATGTCAGAAGGGAAGTTGGGGAATGCACTGAAAAAACTAGCGAATCACCAACAACAGATGATGAAAAGCCCTCATAAGTTTTTTCCAAATCAATAGAGGAGGTAAAATATGTTGATTTCCTTTCAGTTTCATCAACACATAGTATGATTTATGTTGGAGATTTTGAGATCCTAATTACAGGGACAAACATGAGGCTCGTTACCAAGACAAGGCATGAGGAAGAAGAAAAACTTGCTGTTAATAACCAAGGCATAACTCAACCTTTGGAGGTTACCTAGAAACCTTAATTTGCAAGCTCGAGATACACTAAAGTAGAATGCTCGAAGGCATCAGATTCTTCTGAGACATCGTTGAATTCGTCGAGGAAAGAAAATGATGGGAAAGCATCCCCATCATCCCATGGGAGTTTCCATTGCAGAGAGAGAGCTGAGGCAAGCTCTCGTCGCCATACTTACACCATAGACAGTAAGGAAAGGTATAACCACTTTCGACATGTGAATGTTCATTACGACTATGGTGATGTTGTTAATGATGAACATAAAACATGGCATCGAAAAACATGTACCTTTTGTGGATTACATAACCATACATTTTCTAAGTGTTGGAAGAGAATGGTAGCACACAAAACGATGAGGTGTGAAAGACCCTCTCAATAGCATGTAAAGAAACATGTTAAGCAAATCAGGAGGAAGAAAATATATTGTAGTCATTGTGATAGCAGTGGCCATCAAAGAGCCACTTGTTGGAATCTCCATCCAGAGCAGCACCTTAAAGACAAACTGTCAGTGCATGAACCTAATGAAGTAGTTGTTTGACCATTGAATGCACCACAAGGAGGTGACCCATTCACCCTTATAAGTGAGAAATGGTTTCCAGACATGTTGTCATTTCATGGTCATGCTTTATAGGGTAAGTTCCTTAGACAAAACACCAAAGGACACCGCTCACAAATAGATCATATATCAATACACTAGTATTCTTGACGTGGTTAAAACCCTCAAAGAGGGAAACAATCCATGGCCTAAGCCAATGTGGCCACTTCAAGCAATTTATTAATAAAAGAATGAAAAATTACATAAGCTTCTCTCATGAATGGTTACCCTACAAATGACCTTCCATGCTCTTTAAATAGAGATCATGGACCAATCAGGTGTTAAGCCATGGGTCAAGTGTCAGTAATACCGAGGAGAGAATGAACCGTCTGGTCACATATCATGATCATCAGATTGTAAGTTACAAAAGTACATAGTAAAGAAACACACTCTACCTAACTCTACACTAGACCAAGTTATACTTAACTATTTCCTATGTGTCGGAAAATCCTAACATCCCCCCTTAAGAGCAACTTGGGATACGATTGAAGGATGTCCAAATATGACACAATAGGAGAGGGAAGGAGGCATTAGAGCCTATCCTCCCTTAGTAACAACTTCCTAAACTCGAACCATAAATCGAAGTTTAGTAAACTTCGCCTCTGTGAGAGCATTTGTAAAGATGTCTGCAACTTGATCATCTGTTGAAAAATATTGCACTTCAAGAACATGGTCGTGAATGAGCTTTCCGATGAAGTGCATGTGTAGTTCAATGTGTTTGTTGCACTGATGTTGGACTGGATCTTTGCATAGTTGAATAATTTATTTATCACAACCAAAGTGTAGTCGGCTGCTGCTGCTGAAGCCAATAACGGACAGGACTTTGACGAAGCCCACAGGGCTCCTTACTACTTACAGCACCACGATACCTCTTGCTCTACTGAAGAAAAGAGAAATGGCACTTTGTTTCTTTGCAATGCCCATGTAAATTAGGTCATGAACCAAGAGTGAACACAAACTGCAGTTTGTTATGAAAACCAAACTCACAAAAAGATAGAAAAGATAGATGACGCCTTAGAAATAAGCCTCTTCGAGGGGGCAACCTCCTTTACATTACAAAAATGAACAATTCTTCGATGATACAAATGAAAAGACCTCCTTTTTATATATAGGAGTCTAAGGGGTCATAATATAATCAGAGCGAACATAACAATAATAATGTAAGGGCACAATAATAACAATAGTGGGCTTCTGTGGGGCACAATAATAACAATATGGCGACTACATGGACACAACAATATAATAAGGGGGTTGTACTAATAATAATAAGTGGTTACACTAGTAGTATAGGGACCTAACATGCCCCACTCCTTCAAAAAGTGTTGTCCTCAACGCTTGAGTAGTTCTTGATGTTTCTGTATAAATTCTTGTCCTCCCACGTGGAATCTTCAGTGGGTAAATTCTTCCACTTGATGATGGTTAAAATGTAACAAGATGATGGAGCTTAATGAAAAGAAGTTGCCTTCACTAAGTGGGCCCGTAGGCTATTTTTTGGCGCAAAGTCTATTTTTAGACATATGGATCATGGTCTATGAGTTGTAGGATGCTATTTGTGGATGATTGGTCATGTTGGTAAAAATAGATGGACCTCTATTTTTAGACATATGGGTGGAGTCTATT
>APFE031462221.1:0-39835 GCA_000404065.3 Pinus taeda
TTAGTCGAAGCCCTCATCGATGGATATGCCTTAATGGGAAAGGTCCACGATTGGTTAGGCAGTGTAGCTCTGAAAAACCACCAGGTCTACCCGTTAAGAGAACAAATTCAATCCATGTTTGCCATTACAAAAGATTGCATAGACCATTCTCAACTCCAGCAAATAACCGAACAAATCGACGTCCTCCAGGTCCAGGTTGACAGCATTGAGGAGGAATCAGCGAGGACGAAAAGGATAATATAAGACCTGTGGCCCCTAGTTCGTATGCAGGTTTTGCTCTTGAAGGAGGCATGCGACTCAAGCAACCAACAATGGGATGACCTGTAGAGACAGCATCCAACCACTTTAACATCACAATCAGCCGAGGCATTCATGCAAGGTGACAATGCAATCCTCGCCAACTAGGACCTGGAAATTAACCGATACAATGAGTTCATGTAGAAAACAACTACCAAAGTGCCCAAGTTGGAGCCTTCATTTAGAACGGAGGAGACACAAGGTCAACAAAGGGCGACAGAAACAAATTCCATGCCACAAGCTAGGATTGAGATGGAAGAGATGCCTACTTCACAAGTAGGTTTCGAAGCTACAGAGGTGTCGACACAATAGACAGTGGAAACAGAGCTGGTAGCAACACAACCACCACATGTAGAACACATGGAAGAAACAACAGGGCCGCTAGAGGTCGAAATGACTTGACTCGGGGATGAGTCAAGAAATTGTGGTCAGGGCCTGTTGGAGCCTTCATTAATTTTGAATGATTTTGACCAGTTTTGACTGACCGAAGGGCGGGGAAGGACAAATGGCAGCAACGGTTGGGTGGTTGAATGGGTAGTTGTAAAGGAGTGATGGAAAGGTGGCAGCGGAAGGCAAAGGTAGCCGAGGAGACAGGAAGGTGCAGAAGCAGTCAAGGGAGCAAGCAACCGAGTGAGAACTGGCAGTCCAGGCAGTCGGGAAGGATATAAAAGGGGAAGAACATAAAGGAGGAATATTGTTGTTGAACCCACCAAACGCATGAGGAGTTGGTTTCCAAGGAGGTACGCAGGTGCAAAAGCTTAAGGAGAAAGAGTTGGGAGCTGAGGAACTAGGTCGCGGAGCTGATCTAGCCCGAGCTACTGAGCCGAGTATTCTATGTATTATTTATGGTGAGATGTCAAGTTATGATGTATTTTGTCCTATTGATTTCATACAACCAGAGCTGATGGTTGTTGAGACTTCTAATGTATTTCCCATCATGTTTTATGGGCCTATTGAATTTTTAAATAGTCTACCTGTTGCATGTAGATGATGATTCATAGATTGATACTAGGATGCTACTAGTTCTGTGTTGTTTATGATGGATCCATGCGTATGAGTTACCAGTACTATTATCTTTGTTTCATGTATTATGGACGCATATGTGTATTATTGTCTTTGCTTGAATGACATTCTCTTGATCCCATGCTAAACCCTTCTCCCTTTTGGTCACGATGTGTTTCGGATGAGACTCCTTGCCCTTCGGGGTGAGGTGAAAATGCTAGCGCTATCCTAGACTATAGCGGACCACTATTGGCCTCCTGTGCCTGAACCCAGGGCCTTCTCCCTGATGACTCTTTCGATCCAACAGGTAGGGTGAAGAGGTTGTCAATTTTCATCTACCAACTGCTTGTGATATGTTGCTCCTGATAAGGGCTTCTGACGCTTTTTGAAATGAAGGAATATTTTTTGCGTCTAAACTCAATTATGAATTAGGATCCTACAAATTTGGATACATTTTTATTCAAATTGACGTGGATTAAAAAAATCAATAAGATAATTGAAATATAAATAAAATATGAATTTACTAGAGATGGAAAGGGAGAACTCCATGGAGGACTCTTATCAACAATATGGAACAAGCTAGAATTTGAAGAATTGACCATTTGATATTATTGAAATTTTATATCTGCATTTGAGAAAAATAAAAAATAAAATTTTGTATCCATATCTAAAATTAATCTCTAGAACCATATAGCCACAATCTTAATTTAAATATAGTTTTCAAACCATTTTTCATGAATAAGGCGACTTTAAGTAGAAAATGTATACTATGCACTACTATATTTCATGTGGATGCATCCTAAAGAATAATTTGAGATTAATATGACATTTTATGTGAAAATAAAATCTCAGACAACTTTTAAACCTGATCGGCGCACTTATCAGAAAAATGCACCGATGTGTTTAAATAATACCATCACAGAGGCATTTAAATAATACCAACACTAGTTTTTTCCAAAAAAAAAACAAATGTTATCATATTCACGCTCTTGTACAAAAATGCACAGATGAGATTCAAAAAATAACAACGTCAATATGCCCCTGTTTTCGAATTTTAGAGAATAAAAATGAATTCAACCATATCAGTACTCGTATAACAATTACATGACCAATGCTTTTAAATACAAATGACATTGTTGCATTAAAAAAAATAATCTCACTATTTTAGGATTTCAAAAATAAAATAAAATAAATAAAGAATTATATCATGTTGGTGTGCTGAAAAAATTGATGCCCCAACAATATCAATGTGTTTTTCTTATAAATGTGTCAATGCACTTGACTATCGAATGCACTGATGTTCGAATAAATTGAAAAAAAAAAAGGCAATTTCTTTTTCTTTTCTGTTTTCTAAATTCAAAAATGAGTTGTAATTTTTGTTTTTGAAATCTATTTTCATAAATTCTTTTAAATAGTAAATAGTTATTCACTGTTTCATTATTTTCCCCAAAATTTCAATGGTGTGATTTGCAAGAGAGATATAGCAGGAGAACTGTGTATCGACAAAATAGTTTGGAGCAACAAGACTATTCAGAAGTTGAAAGGTATGTTGATTCACTCAAAACCCTACATAGTAAAAAAATTAGATTTTATTGTTTCTTTTACTAATAAAAAATATTACAATTTCTGTTAGGGTTTAATTAAAAGAGAGATTATTTTCAAGAGAGACATACTCGGAGCAGTTTGGAGCAGCAAAATATTTTGAAGCCATAGAAAGATCAGAATTTGAAAGGTATGGTGATTCACTCAAAACCATGGATAGAGAAATTTTAAATTTTACCGTTAAAATTTTAAAACTTTTTGTTATATTTATTTACAGTTCAAAAAAAATAAAAAATACAAAAAACAAAAATACAAAAATACAAAAAGCAAAAAAAAAAATGAAACAAAACAAAAAAAACTCTATAATAAAAAAATTACTATGATTTACTAGTTTTTTTTTATGATCTTTGTTTATTTAAATATAATTAAAATTAAATAAAAAACAATAAAATTCAATACCTACCTTAAACCTTGCTTCTTCCTGCAAAATTTCACCATAGGGTTTAACTTCCTCTATGACTTTACAATTAGGATTTTCCATTTTAGGCATTTTAGATTTAATGGGATTGTGTACTTATTATATATAGGGTGTTTGACATATAAAACAGAGGAATCACTTATTGTATTAGATTCAAACCCTGTTAGCCCTGTCTGCCTTCTTCTAAATGGATATATGTACCGCAGTGTGTCCTATACAATGTGACGCACTCGTGTGCCCTTTGTAATACAACACACCAGTATATTAGAACATTATTGATTTTGTCCAATCTGTTCATCACTGCTCTCAGTGTAATATAATGCACCAGTGCACCTTTTCCAAATAGCACCATTAAATCATTGCACTGCATTTATCCTTACAAATCATACCGTCATAATTTGAATTATTTAAAAAAATTCATTTTCCATGACGATGTTGAATAATTAAACGTTCAATGTGCTTGATAGGATAAACACACTGGTGCATTTGTTCAAATAAATGCACTGGTTACCAGAGCTCTTTTTGGATAAAAAATATTTGATTTATTTGTAAAATATATTTAGTGGCTTCTATATTGAATGGTACAAGTTTTATATTGATACAAAAATGTCTGAGAACATGTCAAGTATCAAAAATATTGATCAACACAATGATAACACATAAAAAAAAAACAGAAAAGACAAGTTCTTTGTAAATTCTTTACAAAATTAATATGTTTGAACTATTTGTAAGTTTAATTAATATATATTGGTTGTTGTGTGTCATGCAGAGCCACAAAATGAAGAAGGTCGATTAGATTATTTCTAATCTAAGTGCCAAAGAGTGTAAAAAACTGATAGAAACATTGCAGAAGGATGAATTAGGTGAATGAAAAAATACTATTCAATATCAGTTTTTTTTGTTAATAATATATTTAACAATATTAGATAACATGTTTCAAAAAATAAATTAATTCATATATGTTTAATGTTCTACAGGGAGAAACAACGAAGAAAAATATCAATGTCATTCTAAAAAAAGAAAAATTATAGAGCATGTAAATGATGATGAATTGGTCCTTAGCTCATCTGGAGTGGTGCTGGAGGTTAATAAAAGGGGGGGAATTTTTTTACAAAAATATGAGGGATCTAATGAAATGAACATATAGACGTTCTTTCCACTTACAATAGAAAAATCCATCCAATGATTCTAAGAACCGAATTATATCTAAACTACATGAAGCCTTTCCAAAGTAATGGTCAGTGAGGTATGTCAAACTTGCAATAGCAAAAACATAAAACAACAAAAAAAATTCATTGAAAAGGTAATATTCCTAATTAAAATGATTTTCTAGAATTATATGTGTATATTAGCATAAATCGTTCATTTATTAATATCAATTTTGTTATATTTAGTTTTCATATTTCAATATAAAAATAGTTTATTACTTTTTTCAGGAAGGTTATGAAAATCCCAAATGATCAAAGAGTTTATATGTGAAGCATGCTAGTAGGAATTTCCAAAAACGTTTACAAGGAGATGGAAAAGAAATGGAAATAATTGCATCAGAGGAGGAGACATAGCAACAACAACGTACTTCAAATGTATGTAATCATGATTATATTTGTACATATAAAAAAATAATTTAGCATTAAATATTTATTTTCAAGTATTTTCTTGTAGAAATGAAAACAAAATGGAACTCATTTAGCACATAAAGCAAGACGACAAGGAAGAAAAGGGTTGATTTCAAAGTTTGTGAGTAATTATTATTGTTTTCTTATAATGTTTCATTTTTGTATATTTTAAGTTGTTTTACAGCAACCATCCTCGACTGTCTTCAAATAGGTGGTAACATATAAAGAAGAGCCATCAGAAGAATTAATTGGCTTTGGGTTAAATAAGGGTTTTGAGTATATGCTGGCATATCAAAAATTAATTGTGGAATTTGTAAGTATCTATGTTGTTTTACTTCTTTGCGTTTATAATTAATAAAAAAAATCCTTCATATTAAATTTATGATTTATAATGGAGTTTAAAACATGTGGGAAACAAAATATGGAACTACACCAACAAAATACTAATTGCAACAAGGCATGAGACTTGGTTTTGAAACCATGTGTACACTTTATGAGTCACATTTTGTTGTACATTTTTATTCGATTGATATTGATATATATTATTTATGCCAATTTTCAATATTCTCACCAATGTGGATACACTCATTACCCTTTATTTTTATTTTTGTAAATGGAACTTGAAGAAGATGAAAAAAATTGATGCAATCAACAAAACATTCATCCAAATAACCCAAGTAATGGAAGTAGTTTGAGAACTGACAGTAGTTATAGTAAATAATGATCATCTATTTGGATATCAATGCAACCTGTTATATTTTTTGAAATAATTGTCTGTGAAAATCATCCCTTTTGTTTAATGTAATGGACATAGTGTCCCAATTGAAAGAAGAGGGGTTACCAATAACAATCACATTTTGTATGACAAAGAGCCTCTTATTGATATATAATAAAATACATTTTAATTTATTCTGTTGTGTTATCCAATGTCGTTGTGAAATGTTACACCACTAACTAAACATATGGATGATTAAATATTATAATGAAGAGATGTGAAATATGATAATACAATAAATTAATCCAAACATCATACACAAATGCAGTAATCAAAATTTACTTTATATGAATACTTTTTATTATAATAATATATGTTGATTTTTTGATGAATAATGGATTTAAAAAGTTACAATAATTGCACTGTCACAAGTCAATGTTTCCAAAAAAGAGAAAATCTATACAAAAAATTGGTGCGTCTATGACATAAAAATGCGCTGGTGTGTTATGTTATATAAAAGAACAATGGCAACACCTTTTTCATGACTGGTGTCTTTTCGGAAAACAACAACATCGATGCATTTATTTTTTCAAGCATCAGTATTGTTTGCAATTAATGCCTCGATGCATTGTAATTCTTAACGCACTAGTGATTTCATAGAATTAACACCTCGGTCCTACAAAATATTATTTCCACACCTAGTGCATTATGAAAACTAACAACACTAGTTATTTTATATAACTAACACACTAGTGTGTTTATATAAATGATATGCATTGATGTTGCAAGATTAAACAAAAGTACCAACACAATAATTATTTTTTGCATGCCCCGGTGTTGTTCCTTACAAGAATTCCCTAGGGATTTTTTTATCTATTACCAATGGTGTGGTCTGTATTATTTACTAGAATTCTTTGCATTTAATGCCTTGATGATTTTAGTTGTGTATGCAGCCTAGTGCATTTATATATGTAGTGCATCGATGCTACTTGTTCCATGAAACACACCACAAAAAAAAACATCTGCTAAAACCTTTGGTTGCCCAAAATTTTTCGGTTGAGATGAAGTTCCATTATAGTATTTGCTAAAACATTTGCTATCACAAAGATATGTTTTAGCAGATTTTTTTGACAAATTTTGCCACTAAAAACCTTTGATATAAGGTATTTTCCTTGTAGTGTTCTGATATCTACTATATCCAGAGAATACTCATCTCTTTGCTATTCAGTTGATATGTAAGGAGATTCACATGAAATGTAATCCACCATTATGCTCGTCATCTCTAATCTTTTATCTCCTGCAAACAAGTCATGTTTGTTAAACCAAATAGAAACATAATCAAGTCATACCTCAGTGTTTTTCAGGGGAGGCTATCTCATCTGCATAGTCAATCTAGATTATCACAATATATATATACATAACGACATCAACATATCAACACCTTAACATCATAACATCATAACATGTCAATAACATCATGATGACACAAACTACAATAATGACCACCATGATGCATGTCTGGCCTATTACACATCTATAAACATAACCATCACAATCCATGCACAACACACATTGAAAACTAACATACATACATAAACATCACATCTACCCCAAGGTCCAGTGCTACAACCTCGCCTTGATACCACCTTGTGGTATCATATATCTCCCAAAGAGAATGAAAATTGCTCTGATACCACTTTTTGGTATCAGATATCACCCAAAGAGATTAGATCTTGTTCTAATACCACCTTGTGGTCATATATCACCCAAAGAGAATGAAACCATCTCTCATACCACCATGTAAATGTCTTCTCCCACATTTACCCACTTTTACAAGCTCTCCAGGGTAAACATGAGCTCAGTGTCACTATGATATGATCTAACCTCTAATTTCCAGTTATGGAAGTGAGGCTAGCAAATCGACAATAAGTTGACATCCATTATGGACCACAGACCACTCAGGAGGCTGCAAACCACCCCAAGTGATCAATCACTTAGATGTAACCTTTTTTCACTATGTCTACTCCCTAACCACACCCACAAAACTACATGCATATGGTTATTAGCCTCCACCCACACACATGGGCCTGCCTCCATGTACTTATGACCAAAATTCCTAATTTTAGTGCCAGTGGTTCTGAGATCTGAGTCGCTTTTTAGGCTAGCCTCTAGATCACTACCCATAATTTTCTATAGCTTTTCATAATCATAAACAAGATGATGACAAAGGCAACCAATCAAAACTCAAGCAAGAACTTGACCTAGACATGTATGATTCATCATAAACATTTCGTCAAACATATTATGAACATGTAAGCTATAAGTTATGAATGCATAAAACTCAAGCAAGAACTTGACCTAGACATGTATGATTCATCATAAACATTTCGTCAAACATATTATGAACATGTAAGCTATAAGTTATGAATGCATATCACCAAGAAGGCTCCAAGCCCTCTCTAAGTAGATGTGGAAACACCTTTTAGTCCATGTGTTCATTAAACATCCAATACTTTATCAAAACATGTTAAGAACCATAGATAGAATACAACATATAAACAACATATAACTAGAATAGAAACAATGGAAAATCAGTCATCAGATCACCATAAGAGCCAGTACAAATGCTCATAAATCACAATAGGGAAATATCTCTTATTAACATATGAAAATGTTAACCAAGTCAGGGACTTCCATGTACCACCCGACCATAGATTGGGTTGAAGCAAATCTATCTTTGAGCCAATCACCCCGCACCATATTCCAAGCATAAATGTGGGATATCATGGGTTAAACTGAAACGAAATTGACCAAGGCTTCCAGAGGCCAAACTAACTCAACCCTTAACCACATTGATCTCACCTATATGGTCTAGAAATCATTAACATCAACCAAATCAATCTCTACCCAGGTTGTTTAGGCCTCCAAGAACTAGTAACTCAATCCACATCCTTTCAGGGCTCAAAAGAATTTGTTCTAACTCGTGGCTATAGGGAACAGTAACTCAACCTACAAGGCTCCAGAGCATTGGTACCAACCTGCGGGCTCTAGGAACTAGTAACTCAACCCAAACTATTCCAGGCTTCTAGAGCATTTGTTCCAACCCATGACCATAGGAAATTTGAGCAGCAATCTGAAAAACAAGTGGTGGCTATATAGGAAATGACAAGGCAAGGTTGAAGCCATTATCAATCTAGGAAAATATGCATGCCAATGACAACACATAACCAAGGAACCACATGCATATACCATGCATCCAGAAATCAACACGGAAACACACATGCAACATGTTACCTGCAAAGTATCCTTGTTGTAGTGGCTAATCCAACTGTCCCATTGTGCTTCCTTGCTTTCATTTTCTTTCTTTCTCCAATCCAAGTGAATGCTAGAGTTCTCCAATAATTCTCCAAGAATGTTGTAAGTGTGCAAGAGTATGATAGAATGAGAGTGAAAGGAGAGAACCAAAACTGAATTGACAAAAGCTCAAACTGACAAAAGGCTAACAATTGTTTCTCTGAAGCCCTTTTATCATTGAGGCCTCTATTTTCTTCATTTTCCTATATGTTTCCTCTAATTTATCCTGCATGCAAATTTGTGTTTCTTCATCTCCCTTTTCTACTATTTTCCTTTATTTCTAATAATTAAATGTCAATTATTGCCTCTTTTCCTTGCCAATGCCTTTGTCAATTTCCATAGCCATTATTAATCCACAAGCGATGCCCACTATAATGTTTTCCCCAACATTCAACTTGGAATATGTGTCCCGTGACCTTCGTCTTATTTTATTTACATGGAAAAGTCAACTAGAGGTTGTTACAACTCCACCTAATAATCATACACAGAAATCAAGAGCACACGTCCATTGGCTCCACCTAGTGTTTCTTTTCTTTTTGCGAGGTCCCTTTGTTTTTTGCACTTCCTCTTTCCTAACTTTCTTTGAATTCCCTTCTCTTATCACACTATAATTCCTCTTAAATGCATCTCTCTATGCATCCATGCCTTCCCATTACCTATTCTATTCTTTTCTTTTCTTGTGTGTTGACCAGACCCAACTCATCCCATGTGAGTAGGACCAGCTCGTCCTTTTTCTTAGGTGCACATACACCATCTTTAATGTGTGTACATTTTTTCTTTTTATCTAGTCAAGGATATGGGTGGTAATTAAATGCAGAATTCTAAGCTTGCCTATTTCTGCAAGAAATTCCCAGCTTCTCCTCCACACAGTTTCAATCAATGTCCTCCTCTCATTGTCGTCATCATTTATAATTTACATCAATTTACATGAATAGGTCATATAGTAATATTTACATGAGGGTGGAAAAAAGGGTTGTTATAGAAGAGTAAACACTAAATGAAACACAAGGGAAACACGATGTAGAATTGATCACAAATAGTGAATGAAGGTGGGAGTCATTATGTAGAGGGATGATAGCCTTGTGTTTAAGAGGGTTATGTGTAAAGACTTGCAATCAAGAGAATGGAAAGGATTATGTTGCAATAAACTAGACTCTTTACTAGTGCCAAATTAGGGATAAAAATAAATGAATAACATAAGAGTCTTTCCTTGGAATTCATTTATACATTTTCTTAATAAATCAAAATGTTGAAATTAAAAATAGTACACAAGCGATTTCACATTATTCATATTCTCACCACAAAGTGTTGAAGCTCGTTCAATTCTCACTCAAGTATAAAAAAAAACCTTATGGGCTATCACAATCTTGAACCAACAAAAAAAAAATAGGTGTTTCTAAGACAAGCCACAAAACAAGAAAACCAAACACTAAATGCAACTCAAAGAAAACGCCATGCGAAAGAAGAAGAGGAATATTAACTTAAGTGAACAACAATGTGGAGGTAGTGAAACCATAAGGGAGATTTTGATAAAATGGAAAAAAATATGGAGGTCTTGTTCAGCACTTAAATATTTTGAGATGATTTGCAAGCCCAAATTGAAAAGCGATCTAATGCACAATCAAGAAGTGATGACATCTTATATAGATTTTTGGTTTCCCACTCCCTTGAGAAGAGTGGTGGGGATGAAATGAGTTTTTATCCTTATATCTAACAAAAGTATGTGATTCGTAAGATAAGCCACAAGGAAATAAGTCTAAGCACTAAAAAAAACATAAGGAAAACACCATGTCAAACAAATAAAGGAGGACAAAAGCAAACAACAAGGTGGATGAAATGAAACCACAAGGGAGCTCTTAGTTAACAAACAACAAAATTATAAAAAAGGAAAGGTATTAGTCACCATTTGAATTGTTTTATATGACTTGCAAGCCAAATTGGCAAGCCTTCCCATACACAAAGAAGGAATGAGGAGACTTTGAACAAATTTGGGGTTTCCAATTTCCTTTAGACATGTTACATGGAATTTACTAGCCTCCACCCTTACACCTATCAAAAACATGGGCTTCCAAAGACAAGCCATAAGGAAAGAAGACTGAACACTAAATCAAACATTGGGCAAACATTATGCAAAATCATAAGAGTAAAATGAAGGTGAACAATGAGGTGGAGGAAACAAATCCACAAGAGAGAACTTGGTAAAAAGGACAAAATATTTGTCAAATAAGGAGAGGCTTTAGTCACCAATAAACTTATTATGGTATCATTAAAAGGCACATTAGTTATACACATATTTGAATTATAACTGAATTCAACTTTCTAGGCAGAAGCATTAAGTCATTTAAATACCTTTGTGTGGTGCCACAGTCTCACGTGTAATTGGAACCACTACATCAAGTCTAAGAGAATATCTTCCTTGCGACTTGGATGTAGGTGTATCTTCTCATAGGAGTTTTACATGTTAAACAATAAAAGTCAACTACTAATCCTTTAAATTTATTTTTACTATAATAATATTTGTTAATTCTAAAATTAAATAGATAATCAATCAAAATATATAATGTTGTATTAACCTCATTTAAGAAACTATCTTGAATAAAAGCATTCATCAAGCCATGGAAAGTATGCTTATAATAACAACACCAATGCATAACAACTAGGTTGGAACTAGAATGGACAACTTTGATATATATTGTGAATGGTATACAATCATTATGGCTTAAAGGCCTAACACCTAGTGGTTAATATCATCAAAAAAATGGCTCTAAATAGGGAGTTGCCACAAACATGCAATGTTCAATTGGAATACATATGATGGGATCATGGCGATGTACTGATGGCCTAAATCCTATCTTTGAGCTGAGGTGGCTAAAGGGGGTGTTAAGGATGGCATTAGGCATGCACTTGTGAGTGGGAACCTCTCAATGCATTACATATGGTCATTGCTTAATATTGCATAGAGCCAATACCAATCCCCTCGAATTCAAGAATGTCAAAATATTTAACATGGGAACACATAATAAACTCGACCAATAATTTACAAAGAAAATACGAGGTAACCTCCTTGTCACTGTATAGAGGTTTATCAAATACTATAACCATCTATCCATCTAATAGTCTGTCCATGGTATGAATGTCCACCAATCCATAAAAAGCCATTTCTTTCTTGAATGAAATAGCTAATTATTTATAGAATTAATGAACAATTGAATGGTCATTTGTTTGGCTACATGCAAGTTTTTTAACTCTTCCTTATCCATACTAATTGACTTACATTGTGTCATCTTATAATGTACTTGATATCCTCTGAACTTAACTAAAATTACAAAACATTAAATACTACTAAAATTACAAAATATTAAACATTACCTTTGTTCTTAATCAATTGGAACTTTTAACACCATTTCTTGATCAATTCTAACTTTTAACACCAGTTTTAAGTCTAGATGCTACTCTTTAAGGTGACACATAAGATGGATCCTTTTAATCTCAATCACAAAGAATCAATCCCTCCAGGCCTAATGTGAGCCATGAGGAGCTTGAGGCTTCTTTACACACCACCTTCCTCATAATACTGAGGATTTCAAATATTAAAAGCCTGGGCTAGAAATGAAGTTAAACCCTATACTTATCGCACATATGTGAAGTATTTTTTTCTTTTCTTTTCTTTTTTCACAATAGGAAAATCTATCACAGCTCAGTTGTCAAACCAATAGTGGGGACGACCATAAGTGGTTGTTATCTGCTAATGCAAATTGTCTTATCATTGTCAAGGAAAACCACGCCACATGTAATTCCTCGTTGATGGTCTATAAGGGGGCGGGCTTTCACTCCCGCTAAATGCCTGAGAGTCTTGGATTGTTAACATGTTTCCTTACATCCACGAAAGATGGGCTCTTAGCCAAGAAAAAACAATTTTAGGGCAAATTCCAAACCTAATATGCGAAGCACTTTTTTTTAAATAGTGGGAAAATCTATCATAACTCAATTGTCAAACCAACAATGGTGACAACCATCACAAGCTACTATCCGCAAATGCAAGTTGATGCATCACTATTCTTCAAGAAAAACTACACCCCATGAAATTACCCACTAGTTGTCTATAAAGGAGTAAGCTTTCACTTTTGCGAAATACCTCTAAATCTTATATCGTTAACCTGTTTTCTTATTTCCAAATAAAATAAAATTTAATCAAACAAAAATAATTTCACCACATATTCCATAACTTGCAATATGCAAAAACACTTATACATGGATACACACAAATTTATAAATATAAAATTTATATATTCATTCGTATTTTAATTATCTTTTGAATTCCCTTCTTCCATTCACCTAGCCCTTACGAAAACCGAAAGAAATAAGCTCAGTGGTATTAATGGCTCTAGAACATCGGAAGTAACGTGAGTGTCGTTTGTGATCGATATTCCGGTAAAAACGATGAGGCTTGGCTCATCGGACTTCGGGAGAAAACATCGCCGAAGTTGCATAGGACGTCGTGGCAGATCACGGGTGGTACTCTCATCGACAATCGAGCCGAATCATGAATGGTTTATCCCCGGCCATCTGCCCAAGGTGTAAGACTTGCCAGCAACCATCAGGCGATGTCACTGAGATGATCGAGACCTCGGCACAGGGCGGGGACGTCGATACTATCGAGATTCTGCGGCGCAAATGTTACAGGTACAACTGATCATGATACTATGAAGTTTCATCACTTTCCAGTGATAGTTTTGGCCTAGTTATTATTATTGAGTTGCTTATAGGAAATGTCGAAAATAGAGTTCCACCAATTCCACCTTAATCATGTAACTACATATTAAGTCTATATGAAGTTCAACTCCATGACCAAGGAGGGTGGCAATTCCTATTTGTGTGACTATAGCATAGTTAATGCTATAGTCCTTACACCCATTGACAGGAGCTTGACCTCAAGAAATCAAATTAGTTGCTGGAACAAGAGGAGATGATCGCGGCTATAGCTTTGGGATGAGCGAAGATGAATAAAATTTATCATTATTTTTAATTCTTTTTTAGTAAATAAATGTTGTTTTACGAAGACAAATTTGCCAAAACTTCAAGAAAGCTTTCAAACATGGAGTGAGAATTGCAAAAATCCGATTAAAATTTAAAATATGACGTAAGATCAAACCCCCGAGATGAAAGAGCAACGACAACAAAACGTCTAGCATGAGAGGGCTTTGCATTGCGCAAGGGTAGAGCGTTACCAAAGTCTGTTCGCCGCTGCTCTGCCTTGCTCCTGTTCGATGGTTGCAGGGTCTGAATTGCGGGGATTAGTCCAAAATCCGATACTGTATTGAGTCTGGTTGGTGTATTCAGCATGGTTGGTGGGAGTTTATGAGCGATTGGTAAACCTCATTAAGACCCTAAAGTGGAGGCGGGCAGGGACACCGGAGCTGGAGGCGGGCAGGAACGCATCGCCAGAGCTGGGTGATGGGTATTCACCGGAAGATAATATATGCATGCATGGATGCATGATCATGGTCGTGGTGAGGTCAAGCTCCTGTCAGGTGGGTGTAAGGACTATAGCATTAACTATGCTATAGTCGCACAAATAGGAACTGCCAGGGAGGGTTGGCATCGAGGAAGATGTCTACTGGTAATACAAATTCAATATCATGTAACGACATATTAAGTCTATACGTAGTTCAACTCCATGACCAAGCAGGGTTGGCATCAAGCAAGAGGTCTACTCGTAATACAAATTCAATATCCTTGTAACAAGAGACTTTCCATGGCAATGATGACGAGTAAGGAGGGCTCATGCATGGTAGCGAAACCATTTATATATTGTTGATATAATACGATACATTTTTTTTTCTTTCTCACACACATAATTGTATGTATTAATCGTATGTATTGGTGAGCTTTTTTTCTATGAGAAAGTATAGGTATATTGTTGATATAATACAATATATATTTATTTATTTTTTTCTTTCTCTCACACACATAATTGTATGTATTGGCTAGCCTCCTTTTTATGGGAGAGTAGAGGTATTTGAAATCAAGGTATGACTCTCTCAACTATATGTATTTCACTCAGAAAAAGAAAATTATAGGGAGGATTTGAACCAACCCCTATACTACCTATTAGACTTCCTTGACCAATCAAGGTATACATAGTGACTACGACCCAAAGGTTGAGATTTATGGTTCAAAATTTGGGTTGGTATCCCATAGCTTCTCCTTCAATTTCTAGTTAGAGGAGATACATAATTCATATATTAACATACTTAATTCCATTTTCATATTTTTTATGAGGAATTAGAACATTGTACCTTTCTTGTAAATCTATGACTCCAATCTTAAGATTTGGACCCTGAATATTGGAAAGAATCAATGACCTATCCATGTGTAGAACAATGCCAAGCTCCCATAACCTGCTAACACTCTATGGTTAATACCAAGGAATTGGGAACTTCTATTATCCAACCCACCCCCAATATGGTTCAAGAGGAAAGAAGCCTTCAAACTCAACTCCCACACGAGATCTTGCATGTGGCTAATGATGTGATAATACACTGTCATAATATTTCATGACTCGTGACCATTACATCATACATCTATCCCCATGTCCAAAAGCTAGTTCTTTTAGTAGGCATCCACACATATTCTCCAATAGCAAGAGATATTAATTTTCCACATAAAAATATTCTCAACCATTGAAGATACATGAAAATTTCACATACAACACAATATTTCAAATTTCATACACCAAAAGGCATAAATTTTCATTTATAATTACCAACATAATTCAAGGTGAAAATAAACAATTACCACATGGACAAAGGAAATACAGTTTCAAGATGGCAATGGATCTAGGGAAGAGCCTCTTCCACCCAACTATAGGCTCAACCACACAAGTTTCTATAGCTTCCCACCCTCTAACCAAGCCATGATAGCACAAGGTGAAAAATTGTCAACTCTTTGTTAAATGGGCTAGATGAAGACAACTCTCCTTCACAAACATGAGAAAATAAAAGAAGTACTAACTACCTACTGAGGTTGGGGTCTCCAAATTCCTCTAAATTGGCTAGCAAAGCAGATAAGGGGATCCTTTCACTACTATATAGACCCTAGGTTATTCCCCTAACTCTTGCTTGTCATGCTTACCAAGTAAATATCAAATTATGATCCTCACTTCCTAGCTAGGTTCCATAAGTCTTATGCAAGTGTTTAGAAAATAAAATTCATTTTTGGTGACCCTAAAACACACCATCAATGATCCAATCTATGATTGACACTTCCATGGATATGTTTAAGCACCTAAAATGTAGTATATTTAGTAAAAAATGCCCCATACACCATTCCACTTAGGAATGGTAGCATTCTCCTTCTGATTCTACTACCCTAGGCATTAGTGCATCCTCGGTTTTTTGTGTATGGTTCTATCCATCCATGGTCGACTACTCAACATGATTTTTCCCTTTTCCCCAAACAACTCATGGGTCAACTCTCAAATTTCAAGATGGATACTTACCTCTGCTTCCCATTGAAGTTTGAAGGCACTCCACAACCACCATTGAGTTTCCATAATAGTGGTAGGTGGTTGGTTTAGCTATCCATTGCTTCATTCAATGAGCTACATGTTCGAGAGAAAAGTAAGAACAATTTCAAATTCAAATTTTCAGACAAAAGTCTAGGTGAGGTTTTTCTCTAGAAACATCAAACAAGGTTAATTCCCATAACCCCCTCACCAATTCCCACTCATGGTATCATATTCTATATTGATGCTTGCATTCCCAATTAGTTCTTTAACATTTTTAATTAACAAAGAAATTTTTGCATGTGCATTTTTTCTAGGTTATTTGGTTAAATTCATCACAACAATGACTGATAGATGGAAAAAAAAGCCTTGGCTACACAATTAATTTTAGTAATCCTAAGGCTCAAAATGGGTTTGCTACAAGACTTAGCCCTATATTTAGATATATCAAATAGCTAACCATGGGAAATGGAAGAAAAATGCTTTTAAGTGAAGTGCTTGATGAAATATGAGAGGGATCTTGATCCGTTAATGAAAAAGGTATTATAGACTATGTGTGAATTTGCTTATGTTACTTAGTGCAAAGGATCAAAAAGATTCTGAATAACATAAACACATAAACAATTTGAAAACACATTCAAACACATCAACACAGCCAAATTTAATAAAGGAGTTCACTAGACTTTCTGGCTACGTCTCCTAGTCCTTTCACTTCCACTTATGACCTATTTATTTTGTCTTCAAATTGCTATTACAGGTATGAGCTCAAAGATAGAGTCTCAAATAAGAAAATGCATATCACCAGTGTGTTCAGCTTGGGATTTTGAGTCAAATGAGTATAAACTCAACCATATTTGGCCACTGTGACCTCCAGACCCCCTAGAATGGTCCAAAACCACCTCTTTCCCTACAAAACCACCCTCTATTTGGTAAAAACCGTCTCAGTTTGCAGAAAACCACCTCAGACTGTATGCTGGTGGTAGGGGGGGTTCGACACCTGCAATGGTTTATTAACAAATTGGTGGCTTGGTTCACCAAGTCCCACCCTTCGGCCTCTTGGTTATATATGGTTGGTTTGGTATTAATATACCATGTTTTGTTTGATCCCACAGTGAATGTGGGATATATATGCGATACGATAAACCAAAGGATCGACGGTTGTGGGGTTGACCCCGACTGTCCGACCTTTTTCCGGCGTAGATCCCAACACCAAAATAAATACAAGTTTATCATATCCATCTATTTGATCCAACGACTATTGCGTGACCCACTCTCCAACTAACTTGGCCGATCACCACCATCGATCAATCTTACGTGATCCAATGACTATCGCATCATCCGCTCACCAACTAACCCAGACGATCTCCACTATCGATGTGACCCATCCAATCGAACGGGTGTCACACAATCTTGCACAGATTATTGCACGACTGGTATCAGGTCGAGAGCACGCGAGAAAATTGGTTTTCTCGTGCTATGTGTCACCCGCTAAGGTTAATCACGTGAACTTGGAGGAATATCGTTTACCATTTTATAAGCACGTGAGATACTACTTATCACTTACGAATACTACTCCTCTGTTCTACTAACATGTAGCTTAAGTTCTACTAACACGTAGCTTAATCTGATCTCGTCATTTCTTAACTTTATTTTGGCATGATTTAATCCTAGTCGTCTATCTCCTTGACTTTCATTCATTGATCTGACTGATCCAACAACTGTTCTTCGCTGCTACATTCTTTTGCAACTCATCGTATAATAGTCCTCTTGGCTTCTCTGTTAGGACTTGGATTTACACGTTGAACACTTCGTCTTGATCCCACTTTCATCTGCATTTGAAGACTTTGATCCGGAGGCAAAATTGAATCCATTTTGGATCACTCCTCCCCACTAGAAGATTTTGGTCCACCAAAAGTTGGTTTTAACTGTCGAGTAAGTGAGGATAAAGTTCCCTCACTTTTCCAATCTCTAACCATCGTGCTTTACTTGGATTTGTACCTTTGAGTCCAACTCGAAGACACTCAACATTTCCCCATCGTGAAGTTCTTATCCTTCTGTCAAGAATTGTGTCCTCCTGTAGCTCATTGAGATACTTGGGCAAAAGATCTTCAATGGAAGGTCGCTAACCTTACTCTTCGGGATCTTCAACCAATGAAGGTTCATACTGTTAGTGTCGGTATCTTCATCCCTCCATCAGTGATCAAATTTCTCTTTTTGCATGCATTTTAGGTGTCCCATCCGATCAGCTGCATTCCATTAGGTCATGGATCAACTGATGGTAGTGGTTTATTATCAATTTCCCTCATGTCATTTACCTGCTGGCCTATTTTCACATGTTCAATTCATTTACAGTCATTTTTTGTCATTACATTTGCAAAAACCATTTTTAGGGTTTTAGGTCTCATTAGGTCTAGGGTTTGTCACCATGGTCAGCAAAAAATTCAATAAATGGTCAGCAGGCACATGAGGAGGTCTAATAAGTTCATAAAATTACAAATTCACTAATGATATGCTTCATAAAGGGTTTTTAACAAGGTTTTTTCCATTTCATGTACAAATTTTATGTAATTTCAATGTTTCTATATGTAATAAGTTCCAGCTGCTGCCCTTGGTCACCTTGCCAACTCCAACCACTGCAAGAAAACAGAAACATTAATGCATCAATTCATCAAGTGATCAAGAAGAGTCAAACTGCAAAATAAAAAAACAGAGTTTTTAAATCAAAGTCAATAAGACTTTTGAAAAGTGGATTTGTAAATGAAAAATTAAAACCAAGGGGATATAAAGTTCTTCTTTATGTTTGAAAGTCTTCATTTTGTGAAAAAGAGTGAGCTAAAGGGAGAAAATCGGGTTTGTCGAAGAAAGAGGTGAAAGGCATCAAAAAACACGAACTTGCACTGGCGCTACGCACTTGGGCACTGGCGCTACGCACCTGCCTGGCGCTATGCACCTGGTGCATGTTTTGAACTGGATTTTGGTCGTGTGCTACGCATATAAAGTACGCTACGCACCTAGGAGGCAGTGCTACACACCTGCCTGTTGAGCTCTAAATCGAATTTCATCGCCTTCCTCTGCCTCCAAATGCACAAGTAACGTCTCAATAAGTAAGTAAAACCTCACATCTCGTCTAGCAAGGGATGTTTTTCATCTGTGGTGGTGATTTGTGTGTCTAAAAAATAAACCCCAGCTATCTCTAAAATTGTTTTGCCAAATTTGCATAGGGTTTTGTTTTCTGTTGTTTTAATTCCTCTTTCATTATCTTCCTACACTCCATTCCCTTCCATTGCACTAAATTCCCCTAAATCCCTTCATCTTTCCCTCTCCCAAAATCATTGACACTCACTCCCTATTACCAAACCCTAAGCCCTATACATTATTCCCAAACATTAACCGTATACATTCCCAAAACCCTAATTCCCATTTCCTATTCCCTCATTACATTCCTTCCACCATCAAAACCCTCATTTACAGTCATAATATCAGTCAATCTCTCATTTCCCAAAAGAAAAACAATAGTCACCCTACTCACCCTCATACTTTAAAAATCTCTTCATACTCATCATTTTTCACTCCAAATTTGCAAGTATGGAGACAGACTCAACATATGAGAGGGATGATGAAACTGTCAGCGATTCTTCCCAAGAGGCTCATGCACTAAGAAAACCACATAAAGGAGGAAAACATATCTAAGAGGAGCCCAACACTCTTACAGAGTTGCTTGCCCTCTTGCAGTAACCTGTTTTAAACATTAGTCTTGTTACCAGTTTTGTGAAATGGTGGAGATGGTGAAATATCACCATGAGCTTGCTAGGTTATTTGTTCTTCATCTTCACAATGGCTAGGTGAACCTAGCTAGTGTCTTTTTCACCTTGACACCTAAAACCATAGCAGCAGCAATAGGCATCCCTAATGTGGGTGAACAATGGAATAAGGGGCAGCATGTGGGCAGAGAGCATTATGAGCCTTACATCAAGGCTAGTTATCGGAGGCAAATCAGTAGGGTCTTTCCTTTCAAAAAGTTTCACGATACTTATGCTCCACTCATGAAACTCATCATCAAGTATTTTACCTATGAGGGGAGGTTTTCCCGTCTATATACATACCATGTCAAATTGTTGATACATTTCACAAGAGTGAGGATGATGAACCTCCCATACTTTATATGCAGGAATATTGAGAAGATGGCTCATTATGTGCAAAGGAAACCTCTTCCTTAGTAGTTCAGTAGCATTTACCATTTCTCATTGATTAAATTTTTGTTTTGCATCAGCTAAGCTTGCTGAATATTTCATGGGATACTTTCATTACACATGAGGTTTTCAAAAGCCCTTAGGTGACTCCATCGATGCTTCAAGAGGAAGGAGGGCCTTCAAACCAGCCATATGTTCATGAGACTAAAACTATAGGTGTGCCAGTGCTTGTCACTTATGAGAAAGGCACAAGGAGGCTATTTGCAGCTGCCAAACAAATATTATCTCCACTAGGGGTGGAAGGGGTCTCGTTTTCTTCACCAAATCACGGGAAAATGTTATCTTCACCTGGGGTGAAAGAGGCTTTGCCTTCTTCTTCAGTAGAATAGGTACAGAACAAAGGAAAGCAACAATTGCATGATGAGGGCCTTCTGAAGGGCAAGACAAAGATTTTGTCTTGGTTGATGAGGATAACATTGATTTAGGCCCTCAAAGCTCAAAACTCAAGGATGTGATCATCAAGGAGAAAGAAGCTGAGATCCAAGCCTTATCACTTGACCTTGAGAAGGCTAAATGGATCATTAACTTCCTTGAGCAAGAGAAAAAGTGACTGGAGGAAAAAAAAACTATCATGGAGCTGCAAACAATTAGAGAAAACGGGCAAGCAACAAAAAGAAGGAAAATCAAAATGACACCCCGTGAGCAAGAAATTGAGGCTGACCGGGAATCACGGTTAGAGAGGGAAAAAATTCACTTAGAGAAATTGCTTGAGAAAGCTAAGAAGGAGAATAAAATGTTGCGCCATATGGCTTATCACTACTTGACCCAGAATAAAATTTGCAAAACAAGGGTGAAGAGGTTAAAGGTCAAACTAAAGAGAGCTTTGAGGAGAAAAAAGAAGAAAGATAAGCTCAAGATTTTGGCTGAAGCATCATTGACCCAGCATAGCACATAAAAAGGATCACTCATGCCAAATTTCAAGAAATTTGGTGAAGTTTTTGTCATTTTTGATTTTTTTTGAGGCAAAAAACAGGTTTTTTCAGCAGATGCATAGTGCCATCGTCGCTACACTTTTAATGGGGACCTCCATTTGCAAAAAACTTTACATTTTTCTAATCACCATAAAAAGTTATGCATGCTCAGAAATGGCTGAGAAGTTTTTACAAATTTTGGACCTCCAAAAGGGTCAAAAACACCCAAAAAGTGCCCTCTCTGCCACTTTTTTGCCACACAAGAAGCAGTGTTGGGAGATTGCCTTTTTGGAGGGGCAAATGGACTCCAAATCAAAAAATTCAAGTTGTCCCAGAAAGTAGACTCACCAAGCTTTCCACTGACCTATTCTGCACCTGATTTGGACTTTGGGAAGCATTCCCAAACTAGCCTATAAAAATCGCTATGCATATAATCAGTGGCGCTACGCATAGGAGAAAAATTTGCCAGTTTTGCCTATTTGCTCAGAATTTTGCCTAGTTTTCTGCTAGTTTGACTTTTTCTTCTCTTTTTGGTAAATTCATGATGTAAATTGATGTACTATAATGTAAAAATGATGAAAAATGACTTAAGGGGGTAGATACATCAGTTTTAGGTGGTTTTGAACTGAATGAATCAGTTTCCATAGTTGCAGAGGCAAGTTGTTCCACTGCTTATTTTTTAGTTCCTAGTTTAGATCTTGTTGAAACAGCTCCTTGGCTTATGGATTCGACCCCTGATGGCTAGCATAGGTGGTTTGATGCCTATATCTTGTACTTTCTTAGTCATTTGTCAAGGTTGGACTCTTGTGGATGCATTGAGCACTATTGTACATCACTTCTGCAGTTTGGCAAGGAAATAAACCAGGGTTTTGCAGCATTTTGTGGGATTATTGTGGTAATGTGAATTAGCATTGTTTTCTTCTCTATAATTCAATTGATCTTATGTTTATGTGTGCCATCATCTCCCTTATTTTGCATAACTAAATGAATCAATCGTAAAAGGTAGAATCCATTAGTGTTTCAGTGCTCTGCCTTAGGGTTTATTTAGTTTTACATGTTTTCTACTGTTTGAATAGGACTCATGACATCTGCATGCCCTCTCTAGCTCCTCACCAGTTTTCAGAATCACCATTACATTCATTTCAAAGTGCTAAAACACTTGCCTACCTCACCCCACAGAAACCTCTACAAATCTGTGTTGATTTCCCGGACCCAAAGCTACCTTGCCCATCTGATCCAGCAACCAACCATTAAAATCAAACAAAATCCTCTGAACAAACATACCTAGCCTAAAATTAGCTTTCATTTTAGCCATCTCAAGCCTTCCTTGATATATTTTCATTGAGATTGACAAGGAGAGAGCCCTCTCCTGACCTGGTAGGGCTAACTACCAAGTTAAGCATGGTTTGATGTTACCCTAGACCTGCCTTTCTCAACTTGAGGTAGATTTAGGCCCTGACATATACCATTGCAAATTTTCAACATTTACGACATAATAGATTTGCATGTAAATTGGTAGATCTAGGTGGAAATCATTTTCACCAATTTTTTCAAGTATTTTGAAAGGACCATATCTAATTGGTTTCAACGTTTTACCTTCCCCTTGTAGTATTTCTTTGTTGATGTACAACCAAACTTGATCACCAACTTGAAAACTATGCTCAACTCGATGCTTGTCATGTCACGCCTTATATTTTGCTTGGATTCTTTCCAGTTGTTCCTGTACTGCCTGGTGAATTTCCTGGATTTGTTCAATGAACTTGGTTGCTTTATCCACATCACGTGTCCATCAACTGCTATGTATTTACCAAAGAAAAAATCCAAGGGAGACTTTGGTATAAAACCAAAACAAGTCTCAAAAGTAGATCTCTAAGTAGAAGAATGTTTTGCATGGTTGTAAGCATGCTACACATAACACAAATGTTCATCCCAAAGTTTGGGACACTTGCTGCAATATCCTCGAAGCAACTGTATCATTGTCCTGTTGACCACTTCTATCTGACCATCTATTTGGGGATTAAATGTCATGCTCTTCTTTAACTTTGTGTCCATTAACTCCCATAGACTTTACCAAAATTTCCCAATAAATCAAGAATCTCAATCAGATACAATAGAAGTGGGTAACCCAAAATGAACCCATAAATTTTAAAAGAACAACTTTGCAGTTTGTTCCACTATGACCTGTTTATTACATGGTATCAAAATACACATCTTACTGGACATATCCGCAACTACATACAAAAAATCATGACTCTTTCTAGACTTTGGCAATCCCCCAACAAAATCCATGGAAACACTTTCCCAAGGACAAGAAGGAATTGGAAGTGGAGTATACAAGCCTAATTTTCTATTACTTGGCTTGCTTGTAGCACACACAGTACATCCTTTAATATATCTAGAAGCTGTCTCATTCATTCGTGGCCAATAGTAGAATCTTTGTAATTGTGCAACTATTTTACTTACACGAAAATGACCTGATATGAGAGAAGTATGTGCTTCTCGAATTATATTAACTCTTTCAGATTGTGGAATGCATAACTTTCCCAAATGATATAAGAGTTTGTCCTTTATGAAATAATCCAATTCTTCTACTTGCTTTCCATGACTTAAAGTTGCATATACATCCTTAAGATCTGTGTTGTGAGCATATTGTTCAATGCAACTTTCATGAATTACTGAATTATGCTTAAGTATTGTGGATGCATTTATAATTGGTCTTGATAACATGTCTACAACCTTATTATGTATTCCCTTCTTATATTTGATAACAAGATGAAATTTTTGTAGAAAACCCATCCACCTGTAATGTCGTGACTATTGCAATTTATTTTGTGAGTGTAAGTATTGTAGTGGTTGATGATCTATATGTATGATGGTTTCTTTACCCATTATGTAATGCTTCCACTTTTTAACACTCTGAACTAATGCATACAAGTCTTTATCATATGTAGGATAGTTAACTACTGCTGATGTGAAAGTCTCATAATGAAAGCATATAGGCTTTCTATGTTGCATCAACACTAGCCCCATGGCATATTCACTTGCATCTGTCTTGATCTCAAATGGATGCTAAAGATCTAGCAGTGCTAGTACTGGTGTTGTAATGATCCTTTCTTTCAATGTGTCGAAGGCTTTCTGCTATTTGCCTCCCCACTGAAACACCTACTTCACACTTATCAAAACATGTAAAGGAGCTACAGTCAAAGAAAAGTTAGCAATAAACTTTCTCCAATATTGTGTTGCCCCTAAGAAACTTCTAACTTCTATAGTAGTATTGGGCTTAGGGCTATTTACAATGACTTCAACCTTGGAGGGATCTATCTTCAAATCACCAACCCCTACAATATAGCCCAAATAATTCAAAAATATTCTACCAAATTCACATTTTGACAGTTTTACATAAACATTTTCTCTTTTCAAAACATCTAAAATCTGCTTTACATGCTTTACATGTTCATCCCATGTTCTATTGAAAACAAGAATATCATCTAAATAGACTATTAAAAAATCATCAATGAATGGTCTAAATAAATCATTCATGACTCGCATGAATGTAGCTAAAGCGTTAGTTAAGCCAAAATGCATAACCATCCATTCATAGATTCCTTGCTTTGTTTGAAAGTAGTCTTCCATACATCCTGTTCTACAACTCTGATCTGATGGTAGCCACTTCACAAGTCCAATTTAGAGAAGTAAACTTCATCTTTTAACTGATCTAACAAATCATCAATACGAGGAAGAGGATAATGATTCTTTATTGTGATTTTATTTAATGCTCTAAAATCAATGCACATTCTCCACGAACCATCTTTCTTTCGCACTAACACAATAGGTGATGTGCTTGGCTGAATAAACCCTTGACCAAGAAAATCCTGTACCTACTTCTTTATATCTGCATTAGCTAAAGCTGATAACCTGTACATTCCAATGTTAGGTAGTGGAGCATCTTGCTACAAATAAATTTCATGTTCCATCTCTCTCTTGGGTGGAATCCCTTTAGGCTCTTGAAACAGAATATCATAATTAGAAACAAATTTAACTAGATCTACTTTTTGTTTAGGATTACAGCCTTGGAATGCATCATTTATCAATATCCTTTGCCTTTACAATCATCAGTAAAAATTGTTTACTTGAGTTTACAATTATTTTCATCTGTCCTGAATTTATGAGAGAGAAATTATCTTTGATTTTATGAGCCCTTACAATATATTCAATTCCATCCTTAGTGAGTTGATACTTATTTTCAGTTTGATAGAAGATAACATTTCTATCGTACAAGGATGGAATTCCTAATACAATTCCACATATGTCCACTGGGACTATGTCTAACTCAACCTCATCTACAAACTTTGACCCAATAGCAAAACAAAGTTTACATTGTTTCGTAACTTCTAGCTTAGTTTTATCACACACCCAACCTAATGGATATGGCTTTTTATGAGGTTTTGTTTCTAGACCCAACTTCTTTACAATTTCTTCAGAAATCAAATTAACTTCTGACCCACTATCAAATAAAGTATCAATTTTAGTATGCTTGGAAATGACTCTAATATGAAATAGCTAATTCCTTTTCCTCTCATAATTATCATTATCAATAGAATGCGAAGAAGTACTTGTGGATGCTTTAGAATCTTTACTTTTTATACATGTAGTTGTAACCGTTGTCTCGACACCTGAATCTAATCCCAAGTCTTTTTGAATAGTAGCAACATTCTTTCACTCTTTACTTCCAAACTTCTTAGGCTTCAATTCTAGATGCATTGACCAACAGTGTGCCTCATTGTGTCCTTCCTTCTTACAATGAGTGCATGAAGGTTTATCCTTCTTCATAGTGTGTGTTTTCTTCTCCTTCCATTTCAGTTTCTTCTTGCCTTTATTCTTGATTTCAATAGGTTTGGATGATTTCCCAACATCTTGGGTTACATTTTTACCTCTAGCTTCTAGATGAGTTACTTGAACTGATGCATCATCTAATCTAGTTGGTTTAAACATAAGTATGGTATGCCTCAAATAAATATGAAGACCACCTATGTATTTCAACAATGTCTCTAGTGAGTCCAATGATATGCCTAATGCTAAAGATCTTTTATGGAGTTCTTGAGTATAACTTTGAACACTTTGACCTTTTAATTGACGTAGTGTTTGCCAACTCATCATTTCTTGTTGCATATAAGCCACAGGATAAAATTTCTTTTTAATAGCAGAAACAAATTCATTCCAAGTTGAAATGATTTTACCATGCTTTTGGAGATCTGCTTGTGTCTTGCCTTCCCATCATACAAGTGCGGTTCCTCCAAGTCAAAGGCTAGCACACTGGATCTTCTTCCTTTCTGAAACAACTTTCTGCACCCTGCAATATACTTCAATTTGTCTTATCCAATTATCAAGCTTTTCAGCATTAAGTTCTCCATTATAAATTGGAAAATTAAATTTTACATCTAATTTTGATCAAAGAGGATTTTTTTTTCTTCTTCTTAGAAGGACTAGATTTATGAGAAGAAGAGGATGATGACGATGATGGTGATGATGGAGGAGATGGTGGAGGAAACATTCCTCCCTTTCCCTTATCTTCTTGATCTTTAGGTGATGAAGTGCCTTAATATTTGTTCTTATTAAACTCGCGATACATCTCTTCCACCATTGAACGTATCGCCATGAAACTATCCAAGAATTGAGATTCTGACCCAAGTGGAGTTTCATCTGCCATCCTTCTTTGTGAAAAGACCCTTCCATTCTCTGGATTCGTCTCAACAAGTTCATCTTCACCTCGTCTGAGCCTCAACCAAGTAAGCATTCAAGTCTCCACACAAACTTGTCAAACCATAAAAACCTTACTGCTCTGATACCACTTGATCCGTTAATGAAAAAGGTATTATAGACTATGTGTGAATTTTCTTATGTTACTTAGTGTAACGGATTGAAAAGATTGTGAATAACATAAACACATAAACAATTTGAAAACACTTTCAAACACATAAACACAGCCAAATTTAATAAAGGAGTTCACCATACTTTCTGCCTACGTCTCCTGGTCCTTTCGCTTCTAGTGATGACCTCTTTATTTTGTCTTCAAATTGTTGTTACAAGTACGAGCTCAAAAACAGAGTCTCAAATAAGAAAATGGATATCACCACTGTGTTCAGCGTGAGATTTCGAGTCAAACGAGTATAAACTCGACCATATTTGGCCACTATGACCTCCAGACCCCCTGGAATGGTCCAAAACCACCCTCTGTTTGGAAAAAACCACCTCGGCCTACATAAAACCACCTCAGACTACATACTAGTGGTAGGGGGGTTCAGCACCTGCAATAGTTTATTAAAAAATTGGTGGCTTGGTTCACCAAGTCCCACCCTTCGGCCTCTTGGTTATATATGGTTGGTTTGGTATTAATATACCATATGTTGTTTGATCCCGCGATGAATGTGGGATATAGATGTGATACGATAAACCAAAGGATCGGTGGTCATGAGGTTGACCCCGACCGTCCGGCCTTTTTCTGGCGTAGATACTAACACCAAAATAAATACAAGTTTATCATATCCATCTGTCTGATCCAACGACTATCGCATCACCTGCTCGCCAACTAGCTTGGTCGATATCCATCATTGATCAATCCCACGTGATCTAATGGCTATCACATCGTATGCTCACCATCCAACCTGGACGATATCCATTGTTGATGTGACCCATCCAATCAAACAGGTGTCGCGCAATCTCGCACAGATTCTTGCACGACCGATATTAGGTTGAGAGCACACGAGAAAAGTGGTTTTCTCGTGGTACATGTCGCCCACTAAGGTTAATCGCGTGAACTTGGACGAATACCATTTACCATTTTATAAGCACACGAGATATTACTTATCGCTTATGAATAATACTCCTCTATTCTGCTAACATGTGGCTTAATTTGATCTTGTCATTTCTTAACTTTATTTTTGTGCGACTTAATCCTAGCCATCTATCTCCCTGACTCTCGTTTCATTGATCTGACTGATCCAATGTCTGTGCTTCACTGTTATGTTCTTTTGCAGCTCATTGTGTAATAGTCCTCTCGGCTTCTCTGTTCGAACTTGGATTTACGCGCTGAGCACTTCAACTTGATCCCACTTTCATCTGCATTTGAATACTTTGATCGGAAGCAAGATTGAATCCATTTTGGATCAGCGCTCTAGTGTTCCTATGCTCCTCAATAAAATTTCCAATATTATATAAATATTGATTAACTTTAATGTTTGGACCTTCAACGAGGTTAGAGTTTTGGTTTAGATAAGGGTTTTATTCTATGGTGAAAAAATAAATGTTGAAATTAAAAAATAATAAAATATTTTTAGGAATTATTGAATTTATATAATTTACCAAATATAAAAATGCCATTTTAAATAAAATCTACCTAGAAATGAGGGCTTCTATTTCGAAAACACTATGTGTCATGATGTCAATGCCCCCCCTAGTTGTCCTCGTTGAGATTAGGCCTAGTTAACAAAATCATACTTTCATTTCGGGGAGGAGATAGGGTGGAGCTACCTTGGGTCATATAAAAATTAAAAAATAGAGACATGTTTCTTTTTACTTAGAGAAACATAAATGCCTTTTTAGCACATATAAATTTTTTTATTAAAAAAATGATACTGAAATTTTGTTTTGATGGAAAATGGACTACATGGAGATTCGATAAAAGGCCAAAACTTTTTAACAAGAATTCATTCATATTTTTAAAGTGCATGCTTATTCCTTAAATTAGTTACATGTGCATGTTCATTTTGCAATGGAAAATGGAAGCAACTTTGTGTGTCTTCTCAAGGGGATTAATGTTTCATGTAGTAAATATCAATTAAATTATGGAATGATTTTATGTGCGACTACCCATCTATGCATTTGAAGCTCGAGCATGTATACATTGAAATCATTATAAGCACAAATTCATTGGGCATATTCAAATAAGTAGTCAAACAAACTATCATAATATAAAAAAAGTTGCTTCTAAGTTATTTAAAAGTAAGTTGAAATCATTACAATATCAAAGTACAATGTAATCAAAGGATATTAAAAAATAATCAAATTAAGGTGAGCCATCCAACCAAATTCAAAGAAAATGTCATTTAGCCACATGATCATAATTATTCCAGAGCATTTTGGATAATCAAATTAGTCAAACAAACCAATAACATGATAACACTAATTGAATTGAAAGCTCGAGTCGTGAAGAAAAGTAACATGTGAATGGTAAAATTCTAAAAACATCCTGTTGGTCCTTAACATCCTTGGGTTTAAAGTGTGTTGAAGACATCAATGGAGTATAGATTGTATTTTCACTTTTTAATACTAATCAAGCTTTTCATCATATCTATGATGGTGGGAGCATGCTAATTATGGTCTCTCAGGAAACATTTGTGTTTTTCCAAATATGGAAAAACAACAAAATATTGACTTGGAGAGATGATTAAAAGTACTTCCACAATAAATTTGAATATGGTGTAAAAAGTTGGAAGTGGGAAATTGAATTAGGTTTTTGAATATAATTTTTTTTATTTAAATAGAATTGGTATATGACTACGTAAAAATGATGCTTTTCTAATAGTAGTATGTTATTTTTCATGCAAAGTGTTATGTTGTAGTTAGTGAAAATATTGAATACCCTAATGATGGAATTTCCTTGAAAAAATATTGCAGAAATGTAGAGAACACATTATTCTAGTGAAAGGCCATTTTTCAAAATTTTATATTATTTAGTTTTACACTTTTCTTAAATTACAGAAACCATTATATCCATTAAATTATAATTGTTTGCATTAGTGGAGTTTATGAGGGTCTTAATATTATCAAAAACATTTTTTTTTTTTTTTTTAGATTGTAAATCTTAGTTTGTACTAGTGTCACATCTAAATTATTTTAAAAGTGGTTAAAGCCATAAAAATTTATAGGAGTAATAAAAGAGCTATGTATTTTAAGATTTAATATATGTAAATATAAAAATATATTAACATGGTAAAAATTTAAAATTTTTGAATAATTATATTTTTGGAAATTGCATAATTGACTCTGTATGTGTATATATTTCCATTAATGAAAATGTTTTGTAGCCTACACAAAAATAATGTCAAAAATAGTGTTATTGAGAGGTATTCATAAAAATTGGGGTTTTAATGTATTTGTAGCCCAATCCACAAGGTTTTTCACTCTAAAACTAAATCTAAGGAAGTCAAATCAACAAACACATGCTAGAGTTGTCACTCCCAATCGAAAAGAAAATTGAAATGAAAAGGATGCTCATGCCTTCCTAATAATGTTCAAAAATTCCAAGACCAAGGATATGTGTTCCCAACAACATGTGCACATTTTTAGGAATGCATACACTTTCGTAATAAATTGTAAACCATTGAAGGAACATCTAAAAAATGTGATCAAGGGATCTCACCCACGTTGTGGCCCCACAACAGACTTTGTATAGATGTACAATGTGTGGGGATAATAGTGAAAATATTATAATATATGCGAAACCCTAGCAAACATACCTACTCAAATTCACCTAGTGGCACTAAAATCCCTAGTAATAGACCAAGCCAAATCCTTCACCATCAATGTGCACAAGGGAAAGTCCAAAATTTTGCTAGTAAGTGCCAACCAAGCCAAGAAATTGATTCGTTCTAGCAAGAAGTATGTTCTATTATTTTTAAGAGAAAATAAGTTGGTATAGGAGTCAGTGAGAGAAAACTCATCCTTGAAGGGTTGCACTAAGGAACAAAGACAAAAAATGGAAGGGTTACTACAGAAATATAGGAGAGTGTTTTAAAAGCCTAAATGGATACTATCTAAGGGAAGTGGAGCATGAGATCCAACTATTATTGGAATATCCATTGCTAGAGAATGTGTTATTTAGTAGTTTGTAATAGAAGTTAATAAGATGAAGAAGCAATTGCTAGGATATGGTATCATTCCACCAAGTACTTCACCATGTGGGTCACTCATCATAATTGTGCATAAAAAGGATGGGACTTAGTGAATGTGCATTGATTATTGGGCATTGAAGAAAACAATTCTCAAGAATAGGTACCCTTCTAGGATAGATGATTTGTTGGAATATTTGTAATAAGAAAAATATTTCACCAAATGGGACTTAAAGTTAGGGTATCACCAAGTTTGAGTCAAAGAAGAAGAAACCTGGAAGACCATCTTCAAAACAAAACAAAGTTCATATGAGTGGTTAATTATTACATTTGTCCTATGCAATGCACCAACTATGTTCATAAGATTAATGAATGACATATTGCACCCTTTTCTATATTAATTTGTTATTGTTTTATTTATATGATATACTAGTAGTGTTACCTGGGAGGATCACATATCACATTTAATATAGGTGCTAGAGACATTAAATAAGAGCCAACTCTTGGAAAATATTAAGAAATCTAAGTTTTCATAGTGATACTTGGTGTATTTAGGATATGTGATTGGTGGAGAAGAGTTGAAGATACATTGTGCCAAGATAGACTCCATCATGAAGTGGTCAATGTTTGTCAATGTGTTTGAGTTTAGGTGTTTCATTGGGGTAGTATAGTACCTAAGGAAATTCGTATCCTCATTTTCTATTAGTAGCATCACCACTCCATGCCATAACAATGAATGGTAAAAGTTTTCATTAGGGAAAGGGTCAACAAAGGGCCGATGAGGAGTTAAAGCATGAAATTAGTCACACATCATTTCTTACATTACCAAACTTGCAATAACCCTTTAAAGTGGAGACATATGTGAGTGTGTATACTATGGGAGGGGTGTTGATGCATAGAGGAAGTAATGTATGCTACCATTATAAAGTATTTCATGGGGTAGTTCTCAACTACCAGACTTATGAAAAGGAGTTGTATGCCTTAGTACAAGATGTTAAAAATTGGAAGTAATATTTGATGGGAAAGGAGACAATAATCCACACAAATCACTAGTCATTATATTACATGTATGCCAAGAGTAAGTTACAATTTAGCATGAATTACAAGTGGATGGAGATTTTACAATAGTTTAATTTAGTGATCAAGTACAAAAAGGGTAGCACAAACAAGTTCGTTGACATGCTTTCAAGGATATACACATCAAATATCACATCTTTCAGAAATCCGATGCACATGGAATATTTCACCTATGATGCATACAAAGAGGCATACATAAAGGATGAGGACTTCAAGTAGGTGTTTTAGCAATTACAGAGCTAGAGTCATGTACATGATGGATGATAACATAGTTGACTACAATCTCCATAATGGGTTACTCTACAAGTTGAACATGTTATTGTTCCTAAAGTTCAACAACTGCAACTAATCAAAGAGGCTCACTTCTCAAAGGTGGAAGACATTTTGGTGTAGGGAAAGTAATAACCAACATGCAGAGGTATTTGTATTAGCCTAGGATGCAAGAGGAAGTAACTAGGTTCATAAAAGGATTATGCTTTATTGTACCAACAAGCCTAGTATGAAGAAATAATGCTTATAACATCGTTACCTATACCCACTCATCCTTGTGAAAGCATTTTCATGGACCTTGTGGGACTTTTACCAACAACCAGGAAGGGACATGACTACATGTTTGTGATATTTTACAAGTTTAGTAAGATATGCATTCTCATGCCCTATAAAAATACCATCAATGAGTAAGAAGTAACAAACTTATTATTTGGAAAGGTCTATGTGCACTTTGGAATCCCAAGGGGTATCATTTCAGACAAAGACACAAGATTTCTGAATGCTTTTTAGACTACATTATGGGAGAATATGGACACAAAGTTGAAAAGATCTACAACATTCCATCTATAGATAGATAGGAAAACAAAATTATTCAACAAGGGTTTGGTGCAGATTTTGAGGGTTGCAATTAGAAGCATTTAAAAACTTGGAGTGAAAATATGGTCTATATATAACACTCTTATAATAGAACAATCCACACTTCCACTAGTAAGTACCCATTTGAAATTTGTTTTGGATATTTTTCACCTTCACCTTTGGATGAGGGAGGATATTTAAAGGGACGCCTTAAAGGAATACAAGTTTGTTAAGAAGATTAGGGAGATCCATCAAAAGTCATAGCAATAATACAAATATAGTCATGATCAACATAGAACAAAGACATCATTTAGAGTGGGAGATAGAGTATGCTTATAGTTGAATAAGGAGAGGTTGCGGTGTATTGGTAAGAAAGTAAAGGCTTTGTGATATGGCCCCTTTTACTATGGAAAGGGTGGGAGATAACACCTACAGGCTAAGTATACCCCCATACGTGCGCATTTACTTAGTGGTTAATGTATAAAATTTGTAACACTATGATCCCTCCATGTTGGTTCAAGAAGAGAAACAAGTCCAACCTTTTGTAAAGGATTTAACACTAGATGCTCAAGAAGAGCCAACACAAGATTTAATTTTGAAGAAGAGTTACAAAAATATAATATAGGGGAAACATGATGACGTTTGGCAGATTAGGTTGAAAGGACAACTTCCAAGTAAGGCTAAATGGTACTCAACGGAGAAGGTAGAGGAAAAATCCCCTCATCTCATTTAATAAAAGATTTTTGGGACCAAAATCCTCCAAAAATAAGGAGGTATGATCCAAATTTGATCATTATATTATTTTTCATCCATCTTGATGCTTTCATAGTGGATAAATAAGAGGAACTAGCTCACAAGGCTATTTTTATTAGCAAGTCCCAATTTGGTGAATTGCATTTTAAAACCTTTAGGGAGTAGTTTGGGGCATTTCTTGAAGTTTTTTTGGGTCCAAAATCTCTAACTCATGCCAAACCCCCTTTTGTTGCTATACACTCAAATACCTTTTGTTACCAGCCATTTTGTCACATCAGCCCAAAAGGCATACAAATTGGATCAATCAACTTTCATGAACATTTTGTCATCATTCCTTCACAAAGCCCTAAGCATCCGTTCTCCAAAAAGTTTGAGTTTCTTGGATAAATTGCTCAAAAGCACTATTTTTAGCCTCAACGCTCCTTGCATGACTGGTCACCTACGTTCAGTGCATGTTGCATGCTTTTTCACTAGCGTTGGTTAGCACTTGTTGCTCCCTTCTGCAAGTGCATTGATTCTAGAAATTCAGGAAAATAAAAAATATTTTTGAGGCTTCCTCTTCCATAAGTTTCCAAGGTAGTTTTAAATATTTAGCATGGATAGAGAGCTTGAATTCATATCTTATTCTATCTTGGAGACCTTATTTCTTATCCCTTGAGCTCATCCTCCTGTCATATCTGGACCTCAAGCCCATAATGGTAAATCCTAAACTACCACACTCATCCTATAAATTTACTGCCTTCCATAACATCACGGTTGGATTTCAAATATTGATAGTACCCTTATGTTTCTTCTTTGAGCCTAAAGGAGTCACCATCTCTATGCATTAGGGTTGATGTTGAGGTGTTCTTTGTGACAAGGAAGGATAAGTTAACTTGGGGAGACATCTACAAATTCAACTACTATTTATGGTTGTAAACTCCCTCCTATATTTGTCAATACAAAGAGTATCTTGTTTCCCTATATTTTTTGTGTTATGTTTAGACTAGTGTATTTCAATGCCATGTTGATTCATTGATTAGAGATATTAGATTATGATATGTGGATTTTGTGGATCCTTTTCTTGTTTTAGTTATGTGTCCATGTTATAATTATAACACCTAGAGCTAGAATTGGAGCTTACAAGCGAGGAGGAAAAGAAATCTTGTTATAGATTCTAGGTAGGCTTTTTCCCATACTCTAATCTCTCTAAGGAAAACTTCATTCTTTTTATATTCTGTTGTTCTATATGAGAACACTAGATCTAGGAAATTCACCTTTGTTCACAATCATGAAAATTCCACATAACAAATTGGCGACCATACTAGGGATCAATTCTTCCTTAGTGGTTTCCTTGACCTTAACATATTTTTCACCACTTTAAGTGGCCTTGATTGAATCACTCAGAAATTGATTTACTTTAGGAAAACAATTTTTTGAGCTTTCTTTGGTTTTTTGTGTCGTATTTTGATCGAATCTACCTAAGTGCACCCCTTAATATAGAGATAGAGAGCTTCAATGCACTTCCTCATTCTTTGTACCTGCATTGCAAAGCACTAGTGGCTATTTTGCACCTACATTAATTCCTGTAAGATGCAAAAAAATTCATTCCTCTACCTTACTCTCTGATTTGCTTTAGTCCAACAATTTTTGCCTAGCTTTGAAAGCCTTTATTATGTTTTCTTTTATGTTTATTAGCCTTTGATAAGAATTTATTTGGATTTTTCTTCATTCTTATCAATTAGTTATTTTCAAACTTTTTGCTTGATCATTGATTGTTTGAAGTAATTGATATTACAGTGGTAATTCTGTGTGATTTCTCTTTTTAGTGATCTAGTTGCATCTTAGTTTTGATTTCATTTCAAGATTAAGAGGAAAGATTAAAAGAAAAGAAAATATTATTTGTAGTTAGGGTTTTGAGTGAAATTTGGAAGTTTGAATGGTTGCATTTGAAATTTTTTATTAGGAAGTGTGGTTTGTTGCATTATTTGCATGTTGCATTACAATTTGAGTCTCTTTCTTCTCATAGATAGATTTTCATTGAAAAGAAAACATTTCTTATTATCACGCTAGATTGAATTTAGGATATTCAGGTGAAACTCATGGTGATCCTTGAAAACTAAAACTTAACCTAATGCCTCGATCTGATTCTTCATATTGTCCTGATGATGAACCACACTAGTTGGTTCGAAACACATCGAAAAATGAATTTTGATGTGATTATCACTGAAAAATATCTTAGAAAACTAAAATTTAATTCAATATATTCTCTAAAATTTATTGAATCAATATTAAGGAGCATTTGGAACATTAACGAAAACATCTAGAGGTCTAGGCTAGAGACATGTTCCAACATCTTTAAGCGTAAAAGCTATCTTTTTTTCCAGTGTTTCATTAAATGGGTGATATTCTATTCCATGTACATAATTGTATAGGAATGTTCTCCACATATCTTTAGGTAAATCAGATGGTGCTCCACACATAAAAAGTATATGGGAATGCTCTCATCGTACGGTTATGCATTAGACAACAACTACTATGGACTACACTTTCACATACCTTTAGGTATATTTTGGAAGTCCTCACTAGGTTACTATCCTTTCTTAGGTAACCGAGTTAACCACCTTACTCATTGTGATACACCGAACACAAAATTCGGGGAGATTTCCTACCCATACAAATCCTTAGTTCACCAAGGTGGTATATTCCAGTTCACATTAACTTAGTAAACCTGCTTTCCCTAGTTACCCCTTTTGATTTATTTTTTTTTGTTAATTTCTAAGATTTATTAAAACATCATGGAAGAAAAACCCCCTCAACCCCGTCATTTTTGTAGGATGAAAATATTGCCTCCTCTTCCTACAGAGACAACTCTTGGTCGCCAACAAAACAAAAATATGAAAACAATTGAATAGGATGCTTCATAAGCTACCTCGTTTGGACCTACATCCAAAATTAACCAACCAAAATCATCTATTCTTGTGAGTACTGAACTCAAGATCACTTCTCAATTAGCTTGTGAGTTCCACACAGTTGAAACAGAAGCACCTGAAACTTTATTACCTAAGATTATTGAACCCGAGTTTCTTGACTCAAACACATTGTAACTTGAAGTTATACAAACCAATGAACCTCAATTAACTACACCTATTACTTCAGGGCATTCCTCTTCTTTTCCTCTATCTTTTACCCAACCACAGTCTGTGTATCTTGGACCCAACGATGAAGAAATTCCACCTAGTCTTCTCAGTATTGAGGAGATTCCTCAAGAAGAGTCTCACACTTCTCCTATTCTTTCGAGAGGGCTTCATATCTATCAATTCCCTCCACCTCATACTCCGGTATAAGCTTCTTTGTCCAATTATCTTGTTTTCAACTGACCCTTGAGTTTCCCTCGACATTCCTCTTTGGGAAATTTAACCATGACTGAGTCTTCTATGGTTTCTCATCCCACATCTGCCACTATGACTGAGACAACCAATGTTGCAGATAATTCCATGTTTGTGGCATCACCATAAACAAATTTGTATGGTTGGCCCATCCATTCCACCTGGTTACCAATCCTTATCTAGTACCTTTTTTGGTGCAACATTTAGTCAATGGAATTCTCCCATGCCATCTTCTTCTAGAATACCATTTGGTACTTCTTTGATGAGCGCCACACAATTTTCTCTTCCTGCTCCATCCCAACCTTTAGTGGTGTAGCAATATGGTCTGTATGTTATTGGATATGGAAATTTACATAAACCCACTCCACCTTACATTGGGTACCCTCCTTCAGAAGGGAAGTTGTCTGCATATTCCCCTTATCTTTCAACGAGGGGAAACCTGTTGCTAGAATGTATCAATCTACTGATCAAATACCACAAGCTAGTTCTCTACCCTATTCGAGTCCCCCATTTCTTGGAATGGATGCTAACCCTTGGCATCCTACATTTTCCATACAACCTGGCTTTGTTGTGAATCAAATTCAAACCTCTCAACCTATTCCACCTACATCCCTGCTCCTACTTGGCAACCTATTACTCAATTAGCTCAAGCTTTTTCTCAAGTAAGTCAACCTTTGCAGGATGCACCTCTAACTTAACCTATTCCACCAGTATATGGGACCTCTCAAGTCCCACTTCCCAACCTCTGCAAGGTGCCTTGCAACCTCCACCACTTGGTTAAATTTTTCCTTGCAACCTCCATTGCTTGGTCATATCTTTCCTCAAATGTAAGTGAATCAACTTGTAAATGGCATGGCATAGTCATAAACTGGCCAAACATATGTTGGGATGATGCAAAATCCCATCAGAAAACCATATAAAGCTATTCCTCTAATTCCTTGCCAAGGTAAGAAAATTCAAACCCAACCATTTCAACCCTTTCAAGGATATCTTTAAACTGGGAAACAAGGTTTAGTTTATCTATGCTACCCAAATCGTCCTTATCTAGGAGCACAAACACCCATTACTTAGGCTATTCCATCTTACTCAGGATACCCTCCACTAAAATTTAATAGGTAGTTTCCATTTGTAGCAACCCTTGAATTTCTAGATATAACCCGTCTTACAAATGATCCCATTTTTCACTCTCCTTGGTGGTCAGTTATTCCTACTAAATTGCCAAGTGATATCCCAAAATTCAATGGAAATCTTGGAGAAGACTCGTTTACACATGTTATGAAATATCATTTATGGTGTTCATCGAACTCTTTAAATGATGTTTCTATCCATTTGCATTTTTTCTAGTGGGCATTGACAAGTATGGTGTTATGCAACCAACTCACAAAATAGAAGAAAAGATAGATCAAAGAATTAGAAATTATCCTCTTCGAGGGGGAAACCTCATTTACATCACATAAATGAGCAATTCTTCAATGATATAAATGATAAGACCTCCTTGGTATATATAGGAGTCTAAGGGGTCACAATATAATTAGAGCCTGCATAACAATAATAATGTAAGGGAACAACAATAATAATAGTGGGCTTCTATTGGGAACACCAATAACAATAGGGGGCTACACTAACAATAACAATAAGGAGAATAGATTAGTATTATAGGGACCTAACATTCCCCTCTCCTTCAAAAAATGGTTGTCCTCAATGCTTGAGTAGTTTTGGATGCTTCTGTATAAAATTCTCTTCCTCCATGTGGAATCTTCAGTAGGTAAGTTCTTCCACTTAATGAGATACTCTGAAACTAATCGATTTTGTAGCTGTTGGGTTCTTGTTTTAGTGACTGTTTCAGGCTCAAATATGATTTTTCCTTCTTTTTCAAGTTCTAGCAACATTGTTTGAACTAGGAGCTTATCACCGATAGCCTTCTTTAAGCATGAATCATGGAAAATTGGGTGTACTCGGGAAGATGCAGGCATCTCCAATTTGTATGCCATAGTACAAATGTTTGGAACACCTTGTAAGGACCATAGTACTTGGGTGATAATTTATTATCCTTCTTAGCTTACTTGAGGGACATTTGTTTGTATGGTTTTAGTCGTAAAAATACTCAGTCTCCTGCATCAAACCTTCTATTATGAAACCAGCTCAAGAAAAAGATAGAAAAGATAGATCAACGCCTTAGAATTCAGCCTCTTCGAGGGGGCAACCTCCTTTACATTACATAAATGAACAATT
>APFE031462221.1:41984-93226 GCA_000404065.3 Pinus taeda
AATGTAAGGGCACAATAATAATAATAGTGGGCTTCTATGGGGCACAATAGTAACAATATGGGCACTACATGGGTACATCAATATAATAAGTAGGTTGTACTAATAACAATAAGGGGTTACACTAGTAGTATAGGGGCCTAACACCTTCTTTCATTGCAATGCTGATTTTCCTGTTGTTTCATTCGATTCTACGCCAGAGTGAGGTTATCCTTTAAGAGTTGGAGAACTTGTTGTTGATGCTCGATGTGATATTCCACTACTTGAACCTTAGAATTTTCTCTTAAAGATTATGTGATGCATGGTGGATGATATCCATAAAGTTCCATAAATGGGGTCATTTTTGCTGCAGTATGGAAGGAAGTGTTATACCACAATTAAACTAGAGGTAACCAGTTGACCCATTATATTTGTTTATCAAATAAAAATCCACGAAGATATCATTCCAAAAATTTGTTCACTATCTCAGTTTGTCCGTCACGTTGAGGATGATAAGATGAGTTATGAGCTAATTGAGTGCTAGGACAAGAAAATAGTTCTGTCCAAAAATTTCCAATGAAAATGGGATCTCTGTCACTTACAATAATCTTTGGGTTTCCATGTAGCTTTTGAATTGTTTCCATAAATGCAGTAGCAACTATAATGCCTTTAAAAGGATGAGATAATCCACAAAAGTGTTCAGACTTGGTAAGCCTATCAACAACCACCATGATGACATGCTTTCCTATAGACTTGGGTAAACTTGTGTTAAAATCCATTGAGACCTCCTCCCAATGCTAAATTGGAATGACTAAAGGTTGTAATAGACCCAGCGTCTAAATTGTCTCAAAGTTATTTTTGTGCAAAACTAAGCATTCTACCACAAACTTCTAAATATAAGGTTTAAGGCCATCCCAAAAAAAATACTTCTTGACCATGTGGTAAGTTTTTAAAAATCCCGAGTGCCCTCCTAAGGGGGAGGTGTGTAATTCCAAAAGAATATTTTGCTTGAGTTTGGAATTCTTACAAAGATATAAATTATCTTTGTACCATAATGAATCATTTTTCTAGCTAAATGTATAAATGTACTAGGATCTTGCTACAAATTTTGAATGAGTCTCCATACCTCTTCATCATTCTTCCGTTCATCCCTTTCTTCAGCTATTGAATTGGGTTGGATAATAGAAATAGCACAAAGAAATGCTTCCACATCCTCTTTCTTTCTTGAGAGTGCATCTATAACAACATTTTTCTTCCCTTTTTTGTAGATGATTTCAAAGTCATAACCCAACATCTTTTTGACCCATTTTTTTTCTCTTCTGAAGATAATATTTATTCCAAAAAGTATTTGATAATCATGATTTGCTTTTACCTTGAAGTGTCTTCCCATTAGGTAAGGTCTTCATTTATTTAGTGCATATAGTATTGTCAACATCTCCTTCTCATAAATAGGTTTATGTAAATACTTTCCTTTGATTGGAAGACTTTCGAAAGCAACAGGTCTTCCTTATTGCATTAAAACAACACCAAATCCATTTCCTGAGGCATCACATTCCACAATAAAGGTTTTTGCGAAGTCTAGTGTAGCTAAAATAGGTGCTTAGCACATTGCCTCTTTAAGATGTTCAAAGCCCTTAGTTTCTTCCGGAGTCCAAGAAAATGCATCTTTCTTCAGTAATGTTGTTAGAGGTGTTGCTATTTTCCCATAATTTTTAACAAACTTGTGATAATACCCTATCAACCCCAGAAATCCTTGAAGATTCTTTGTGGTTGTGATATTTTCCACACCTTAATGGCTTTAATTTTGTTAGGGTCTACCTTAACACCCTCACGAGATTCAATATCACCCAATATTCCACCTCCCATACTCGAAAGAAAAATTTGGAGGTTTTTTCATAATTATTTCTCCTCCAATAGTTTGAGGACCCTATCAACATGTTGAACATGATCCTTCCAAGACTTGTTGTATATTAGTATATCATCAAAAAATGCAAACACAAATTTTTTAAGGAATGGTTTGAAAATGGAATTCATAAAACCTTGAAATGTGGAAGGTGCATTAATAAGGCCAAAAGGCATGACAAAAAATTCATAATGACCCTCATGAGTTCTGAATGTTGTCTTGGGAATTTCTTCAGCTTTCATGCTAATTTGATGACATCCTAAATGAAGATCCAACTTGGTGAAGTAAATTGCTCCATGTAATTCATCCAACGATTCATCAATGATATGAATGAGAAATATATCTTTAATAGTGAGCTTGTTGAGCTCCCTATAATATAGACACATACACCATGATCCATCCTTCTTTTGCACCAATACTACTAAAGTAGAAACAACATTGACTAGGTTGAATTATACTAACTTCTAACATTTCTGCAACCATAAGTTCAATTTCACTCTTTTGGGAATAATCATATCTGTATAGTCTGATGTTTGGTGGAACACTTCTTGGATTCAAATGAATACCGCGATCCTAATCATGAATAAGAGGGAGGCCTTTTGAAGTCTCAAATATCTTGGAATGATTTACCAATACATTTTGGAAATATGGAGAAATAGATGATTTTGATGTTTGAATCTTTAGTGAGCATAAATATGAAATTATGCCCCTTTTGTTATTTATTCAAAATATTTTCCATGCCATTAGAACTGATTATATTTATTGGTTTCCCTGTGATAGCCCTTAATTCAACTTCCTTTCCTTCCCAAAAAGAATTCAAGAAACTTTCTTGAAAATTAAAATTTATCGTCCCCAAAGATTGTAACCATTGGACTCCTAGTACAACATAAACAAAACCCATTGGAATGGAAATAATTGGACTATTCAATACATATTCCCTCATTGTTAGCTTAATATTATGGAACTTTCTAAAGAAATTTATATTTCCTCCATTTGTAACCATCACTTAACACTCTGGTGTTGGATATAGGAATTAATCCAATTCCTTGGTTATCTTACAATGAATAAAATTATGGGTTCTATTGTACATGTTTCCTACAGGCAGTCCTTGGCTGCAAAAACTATGCCAAGAAACCAACCCGGTTAGTCTTTAGGATCAAGCTAGCCCTTGAACCAGAGGGGGATCCCTTAATTGTTACGAGGATTTGTTTAACGGTGTTCACCTATCACTAAACAACAACCTATGAAGCACAATGGCTAGAATTGGGATTTAATGGGGTGGTTGCTAATGATTGCACAATTCATGTTCATGAATAAATCCCTATCTTGCAGAGTCCTTTCTCAAAGTGTCATCTTCCAGCCTGACAAAAGAGATTAAGTTTTAAATAATTTTAAAGAAGAATATAAGGGGATTTGTAATAATTAAGGAGTTAGATAGAATACTTAATTAACCCAGAAAAATTGGATGCATGTAGAGTACTTCTACAGCCCAAAAAAAAACATTCAGGAGAAGATAGAAGGATAAACAATAATCAATTCAAAAAAGAGATACCTCAAACAAACAGTCCAATATACTAATCTCTTTAAATGATTATAAATTTGTAGGGGATTCTAGAGAGATAGAAACTCAATCTATTCTTACCCAGATCTCATATAATACTTTGAATGCGTGTAGAAAAGTAGTTATGGAAACACTAGAAAAACATACTAGAAACAAAAATTCTTTCATAAACTAGAGTCGGAAGGCTTTGATTAGGAATTCTATAATAGAAGTTTTATTGAGCTGAAAGGTTTTTGCATCAAAAGCCAACACTTGTTGATTACAAATGAAATAATATATAGAAAAAATCTCTCCTAATTGTTACAATAATTTTGGAATAAATTCTTGAATAATATACTAAAAATAAAACAATCTCTGAATAGTATGCAAGAAATTTGAAACTATTTGCAAACTCTCTGCCTTAGAATATGGAAAGTGGTTGTAAAGTGTCTCAAGCTGTAGGTATTGTTGGAGTGGTTCAAATCATCTTCAAAATCTCTTGGATGCCAAGCATTCATTAGACTGCCAGCTATGGTCCTTTGGATGCTATTCAAAATATCGGCCACTGAATGTTGTAACTGATTTTGAGCTTAAAAACAAAAATCTCAATCTCTGCTTGTTTATTTGGTCATTGTTTGACCTACTGATTGGATGCCTAAGGATACTCATTTTGACCAAGAGTAAGCGTAGATAGGTGACTGTTAGTGATGCCTTTGTAGTCCATCCATGTGCATCTCAAATGTTAATCCCAACACCAGCATTTAGTATTGGAGTTATTGCCCATTCATAACCTAGTGCAGATGCTATGTGTAGGACACATTACCCATGCTTGTTAAGAACCAAGGCACCCTTTCCCCCTTCATTATTTTTATACTTAAGCCAGTAACATAGTTTCTCCTTTAGGAAACTTTGAAGAAGCCATTCTTTTGTATATGCAAGAGGCTCACCGCAATCTCCAACTACACACTCAATCTATTCCCATTGATCGTCACTTATTACTTCCAACCAAAAAAATGGCATCTTTGAATTCTGCAACACGTTCTTTCACAATATTGTCTAATGATGATCTTGGTTTTATTTTAGTGAGAAGCATGCGAGAAAATATAAGTTGCAACAGAAGTTCCTCATGGCCTTGGTTTGGATCTATAGATTTTGGGACACTCTAACTAGGATAACTATGAGGCTTTACATGGTATTCAAACTCTCTTGTTTCCCTGCAAGCTTCTCAATTACCGCATGTTACACATAATGGTAATTTTACAGGTGCACAAGGAGGGGCCTTATAGGAAACAACACCTTTCCAAATTATCTCTGCAAGAACTTCAATAGCACCAAACATACAACACCATGTATGTTCCAATGGATTCCCTGTGAAGTTGCTAATTACTAAGACCTTTGATCGTTCACTTGAATAGGCATAGTCAAGGTAAAATTCAAGAATGCTAAATCTCTATACTTGAGCTAGTGTCACACTGGAAATCTTCTACCAATCCATGACCTCCTACATAACACTACTGCTCAAATAATACTCCATAATAGTTAGGTTGGAGGTTGACATTATTTGTTGATATTTCTTGGTCTTCTAGCCATCCAAAACTATCAGATTTCCTGAATTTCTCAAATCCCTCCTTTAGAAAATAGACTATAGTGACAAGAAGTGGATCCTATCCTTCACATTCTTGAGAAAAGAGCGTACTTGCTAAAGATGAGGAATGACCAGTACCATCTCTTGGATACTCTTCACTTTGATAAAGTTGTTTGTGTTCAAAACTTTCAATTTCATTGTATTTTCTTTCTTGTGGTTTTCCTTAAAAGCATGTTTTGTGAATCATTCTATTATCCCCAAAATAAAATAATAGATCCTTCTATATCTTTGAAAATATGCTAAGGAGCACAATCCTCAATCTTTGTTGTTCTATGAGTTGCCAATGGAAATCAACTAATTTCCCCCAAAACTATTCTAGAATAGAGGCAAACTGGCACTTTCTACATACCCAATCCAGACAACTTTGAAACGCTTCCACTTCCACTGCCTCTGAAATAGATTCAAAATTTAAGCCATATGTGACTCAACATTGGTAGTACAGGATGAGAAGAGTTCCTAAAATCTGAATACGGGAAACCTGAAGGTTCAACAGTTTCTACTCCCACAATTTCTTTCTCTATGTACCACACAACTTCAATCATGAAATCATAACCAAGTTGGTGCCTTTATGGCCTAGATTCACTAGTAGAACCAAAGGGAAGATGATTGAAATCTCTTCATATACAACATCACAACAACATCTTGATACCCACTTGCCAAAGATTTTTCTTCTTCTAAAGAAACTAAAAACTATGGATATGAACCTTGATAAGGGCACCAATTGATCAGATCAATATGCTCATATAAAAATACTAATTCAGAAACATGATAAATCTCATAGTCGTCTTCATAAATTATGTTTTCAAATGGAATGTCTTCATGTGAATTACACCCATTTGCGTAAATCCATTGCCCCTCTTCAATATCTCTGCAATTTGGGCACTACATTATTCCCTTTAAACACATTTATTGAAGATGATAGCTTGAAACATAAAATGTTTTCAATAATGCCAACAATAGGATCATCTTCAATGTTTCCAGGAGTGCCAAAAACCTTATATTTTGTTCTAAGCATGGTTCTTCTCTTGCTAAGCCACAAATCCATTTTCCCGGAAGAGGTCCAGCCTGGTTACATGAACATAGCAGCAAATTGCTACTGCCACCACAATTACTATCATCAAAATAATAGAGATTTTAGTCACCAAATGAGCAATCCAGTGGTAGTTTGAGGTGGGCTTGCAAAATTATCCATTGGCCTCCGTTACATAATCTGGATCAACAACTTCATTATCTGGACTCTCTGGATCAACACCTTCAACTTCTTGATCCTTTGTTCTCTTAAAGTTCTTAGCCTTCACAATATGCCCCCTTCCCCATATGTACACTTGGTTCACCATTACTACAGGTAGTGAAAATATTCACAACATCTAATGGACTAAAAAAATTTAAAAATCAGGGGTAGAAAGAGAACTTTCTAACATTTCACTCTTTTCATTCTCCAAACATCCATTTTGATCATCCTTGAAAGAAATGTCATTTTCACAAAGTCTTTCTCTGAACAAAATTGGCCCTTGGTATATCACTCACATCTTCCTGAGGAGCCATAGGCACTGCCCGCTCTAGTTGTTGTCCATATCAAATAAGTAAAATTATTTCAATATTATGGCTACCATGATTATGTTCTGGGATAATCTCCAAGCACATAGATTCGTTGTTTTGGGTTACAGGATGGGTAGTAACATAATTCCAATCTTGGCATGCAACTGTGACTTCAATTTTAGTTTGTACCCAAGATTCAACTACGAGATGCAATGGTGGATATTTGGTATCATTGAACCAATCACAATTGAAATTCTGAAGGTCTAAAGAAAAGGACATTTCTCCATGGGCATTGATATTATTAAAATATGTGGTTTTCTGAACAATAGGCCATGGAATAAGGTTATCAATTGCATTAGAAACCCCTGCAAAAAATCTAAGATGTGGGAATAATTGTAATTCCTGGTTTATAGCAATAGAAGAAGATAATTGTAGAGATGCACTAGGTTGAGTTGTAATCATATTTGTTAGATCTGGCATGCTAGAGGGTTCTATGTTATGATTGATAGTTGGATCCCTAGAAGAATCATTTTGATTTCTACTGTTTTCGTCAAAATTAGTCTCAAGAAGAAAATCACACATTTTAGTTAGGTGTTGATCAACTAGATGGCTCTGAGTAGGAATAAGACAACATTTAATTCAATCTGATGTTGATTTGTTCTTACTTATAGGTAGAAATCTGAAACCCAAAACATAAACACTATGAAGTAATTCAGTTGTGAGAACGATTTGTTGAGCCTGAAAATTGAAGATGTTATATGCCTCTGCATAATTGCTTCCAAATACTGCGTGAGAAATAACATCCGTTGTTAGATTGTAGGACCCTTTAAGCACTTCATCTTCTTTTGCACTAGAAAGCACCAAGTTTCCCCATTTCTCTGACATATTGATGATACTTTCCACAATTTCTAAAACCATGCCCTATTTCTCATTTAGTTTTTGAGCTATATGATTTTGGGAACAACAATGCTTCTAAATCAACGTTTCCTGTCATCTTGCTTCTATCACGCCATCCATTGCTGAAATTCTATGGAAATAAACTATGCCTTCGAGTGGAAGCCTCTTGTGGCATCTTCCCAAAATGTCAAGTCTTTATTTCCCTTTACTCTCATGCAATCATTCCAAAATGTCACAACTACGCTCTGAATGAATATTTATGAATTCTCATTGATATGGCTGTGAACTAAACACAATGGCAACATGGCTTTATGCACTTGCATCCTGCTTTGCCATTATGCGTGCATCCTTAGCAAACCTCTACTCCTATTCAATCCATATCATTACCTGAAGCATTTATTTTTCTTCCTGGTTCTTCTCATGTTCTCAATTATGGCCAATTAATTTGATATGTTTTCTACTTTATGTTCCGATGAAATCTTCACATGGGTAGTTTGAGATCTTGTTTTCACATAAACTCCATTCTTATTAGAAGTCTCAATTACCAATGGTGGACTAATCTTGAAACCATAGATCCCACACTGAGTCTTTGATTCTCCCCATTTCTACCAACAAAACTAATTTGGCCATCCCTAGATGTAGAGACAAGTTATGGATCCTCAAATGTAAGTAAATAAATTGGGCTAGGCAGGACACCATCTCTTCATTTCAAGCATCATTAGTTGAGATAGAAGATATCTTCCATCCCAATTTCATTAGAAAATTTTTGATTTACAATAGTTGGCATTCTCGTGAAGAAGATAGACTTTGCACATCTGAAACATGGCCACACAAGGATCTTATTGCCACCTTAAACCCTACTTGGCATAATTAACCTTTCTGTTGTCCCTGAAATCGCCATTGGATTTCAGAGGGGGTCGATTATTGTAAGTGGTTTTAGACCTGTGGGGACCGAAAAGCTCTAAATAGTGCCACATTATCACAAGTGGTTTCAAGAAGAACTTATTTCAAACCCCCCTCCTCCATTAAATTTTGAAAAGCCTGAGGGGTCTGAAATTAAATATATAATGTTGATCTTGAAAGTGCTAATATAAACCATTTAAAACTGCTCGATATTTATCCCATGCACTGGCCTTGACTTGCCCAATATATTTTAGCTTTGATTTGATATGCTAATTTGACTCTAAGGTTTTGGCTTCTTATGAGTATTTGCTTTGGCTATTGCCTTTATGATTAAACTCGAACCAAATTTTTTATATATAATTTAATTTTAAATAAATATTTTCATAAAAATATACAATTATATTCTTAAAAAATCAATTTTTTTTAAATTAAAATTATTATATAAAAAATAATAAACCACTCAAAAGCATAATCAATATATATCTCAACATTTAGCCCAGAAGGAAATTAGTGATTTCTAAAAAAAAATTGTAGCTTTCTTTAGTGAAAGAAATTGGTACAACATCGCCTCCAACTGGGATTGTCTCCCCCTGTGGGACGCAGAGAACTAATAGACCTTGTGCCTTTTGTTGGGAAATAGAGTCATGCCATCAACCTATGACCTAAAGATGCAATCTACTATAATCAAACTAATACTCCCGAGTGAACATTGCAATCCTTAATTGTAACTTTCAATTTATAATTCGACCACTGTAAGTTGTTACCTGAATGCATCTTTTGTCCATTGCTAACTATTCCCAGCAAGAAGAATATAAGTAATAAAGAAAATTTCACTAGAACTTCAAACACCACTGCTTGAAAATAATTACTCACTCACTGCCTACCAGCTTGCTTAAAATGAAACAATCCTCATGTTGCAAATTGTTAGGCATGGAGTCCATGGTAACATATTAAAGAATTTTGCATCTATGAGAAAACTTGTTACTTATGACTCGTATGCTTATAAATAGCATGCCAAAAACAATATACAGTTCAAACTGAAACAATCCACACACTGCACACCAACCATTGATCTACTGTACACTGAATCTGAAAATAACTAATTCAATCCCACACACCCTTACCTAACTGAACTAAAATTCTGCAATGTTAGGTGTAATTTGCTTTCCAATGAAACCAAGTGAGGAGTGTATTTATCGGAAGACCACGTTTTCAATAACTAAAAACTTGAAAAAAATGTACAATATGAAACATAAACGCCATAGGCAACAGATACTTACATGTGAACTTTAAAATCTGCATCCTCTTGTGGACATCTTAGATTTTTTATCATGGTTGAGAGGAAAAAACTTATATTGTTCACTGCAACTATTATTGAGCCTTGCACAAACACAACAATAAAGGTAGTTGACATTTTGAAACAATAGAATTAGTAACCTAGTGGAATCACCATATGACAATGTGGAATCGCCAGGTGAAGGAATTGCAACCAATATCAAATGCCTACTCCTTGTTCACCAGCAAGGAATATATCTAATATTTATCATTCTCCAAGGAAATATATCTTCGTTACTTTGTTTCTTGGAAATAGTGCCAAATGTTGTACGTGTTTCCCTTAGGCAGTCCTTGGCTTCAAAAACTATGCTAGGAAACCAACTCGGCCATTCTTTAGGATCAAGTTGGCCCTTTAACCAGAGGGGGATCCCTCAATTGTTATGAGGCTTTGTTTAACGATGTTCACTTGTAACTGAACAACAACCCATGAAACACAATGGCTAGATTTGGGATTTTATGGGGTGGTTGTTAATGATTGCACAATTCTTGTTCATGAATAAATCCCTCTCTTACAGAGTCCTTTCTCAAAGTGTCAGCTTCCAGCTTGACAAAAGAGCTTAACTTTTAAATAATTTGAAAGAAGAATATAAGGGGATTTCTAATAATTAAGGATTAAAATAGAATACTTAATTAACCAAACAAAATTGGATGTGTGTAGAATACTTCTATAGCCCAAAAAAACACATTCAAGAGAAGATAGAAGGAAAAACAATAACTAGTTCAAAGAAGAGCTACCTCAGAAAGAGTCCAATTTACTAATCTCTTTAAACAATTATAAATTTGCAGGGGATTTGAGAGAGATTGAAACTCAATCTATTTTTACCTAGATCTCCTATAATACTTTAAACATGTGCGTAAAGTAAGTTATGGAAACACTAGAAAAACATACTAGAAACACAACTTCTTTCATAAAATGGAGTTGGGAGGCTTTGATTAGGAACTCTATAATAGAAGTTTTACAGAGCTGAAAGGTTTTGGCATCAAAATCCAACCCTTGTTTATTACAAATGAAATAATATATAGACAAAATCTCTCCTAACTATTACAATAATTCTGGAATAAAATCCTCAATAATATACTAAAATTAAAACAATCCTTTAATAGTTTGCAATAAATTTGGAATTGTTTGCAAAATCTCTACTTTAGAATCTGGAAAGTTGTTGCAAAGTGTCACAAGCTGTAGGTATTGTTGGAGTGGTTAGAATTATCTTTAGAATCTCTTGGCTGCCAAGTGTTCATTAGACTACCAGCTATGGTCCTTTGGATGCTAAAAAAAATAAAAAAATTGGTCACTGAACATTGTAACTGATTTTGAGCTTAAAATAAAATCTTAATATCTTCCTGTTTATTTGGTCAATGTTCGACTTGTTGATTTGATTCCTACTGATACTCATTGTGACCAAGAGTAAGCGTAGATAGATAACTTATTAGTGATTCCTCTGCATTCCATCCATGTGCATCTCGGAAGTTAATCCCAACACCAACATTTAGTATTGAAGTTATTGCCCATTCATGACCTGGTGCAGATGCTATGTGTAGGACACATTGCCCATGCTTATTAAGAATCGAGGCACTCTTTTCCCCTTCAGTATTTTTATACTTAAGCCACTAACATAGTTTCTCCTTTAGGAAAGTTTGAAGAATCCATTATTTTGTATATGCAAGAGGCTCACCACAATCTCCAACTACACACTCAATATGTTCCCACTGATCGTCACTTATTGCTTCCAACAAAAAAAAATAGCATCTTTCAATTCTCCAACATCTTCTTTCACACTATTGTCTAATGATGAACTCGGTTTTATTTCAGTGAGAAGCATGCGAGAAAATCTAACTTACAAAAAAAGTTCCTCATGGACTTGGTTTGCATCTATAGATTCCGGGACACTCTCACTAGCATAATTGTGAGGCATTACCCGATATTCAAACTCTCTTATTTCCCTGCAAGCTTCTCAATTACTTCATGTTACACATGATGGTAATTTTCCAGGCGCACGAGGAGGGGCCTTACAGGAAAGAACACCTTCCCAAATTATCTCTGCAAGAACTTCAATATCACCAAACATACAACACCATGTATGTTCCAATGGATTCCCTATGAAGTTTCCAATTACTAATACCTTTGATCATTCACTTGAGTAGGCATAGTCAGGGTGAAATTCAAGAATTCTAAATATCTGTACTTGAGCTAGTGTCACACTAGAAATCTTCTGCCAATTCCCGACCTCCTATATTACACTGCTGGTCAAATAATACTCTATAGTAGTCAATTTGGAGGTTGACAATTTTTTATTATTATATTTCTTGGTATTCTAACCATTCAAAACTATCAGATTTCCTGAATTTCTCAAATCCCTCCTTTAGAAAAATGGTTGTAGTGACCAGATGTGGATCCTATCCTTTACATTCTTAAGAAAAGAGTGTACTTGTTGAATATGAGGAATGACCAGTGCCATCTCTTGGATACTCTTCACTTTGATAAAGTTGTTTTTGTTTAAAACTTTCAATTTCATTATATTTTCTTTCTTGTAGTTCTCCTTAAAACCATGTTTTGTGAATCATTCTATTATCCCATAAGAAAATAACGTATCCTTATCTATCTTTGGAAATATGCTAAGGTGAACAATCCTCAATCTTTGTTGTTCTATCAGTTGCCCATGGAAATCAACTATTTTTCCCGAAAACTATTCTAGAATAGAGGCAAACTAGTGCTTTCTGCATAACCCGATCCAGATGACTTTGAAAGCCTTCCACTTCCACTGCCTCTGAAATAACTTCATAATTTAAGCCATATGTGACTCAACATTAGTAGTATAGGATGAGAAGAGTTCATAGAATTTGGAGATGTGAAACTTGAAGGTTCAGCAGTTTCTACTCCCACAATATCATTCTCTATGTACCACACAACTTCCATCATGAAATCATAACCAAGTTGGTGCCTTTATGGCCTAGATTCACTAGCAGAAACAAAGGGCAGGTGATTGAACTCTTCATATACAACATGACAGCAACATATTGATAACCACTTGCCACATATTCTGATTCTTCTAAAGAAACTGAAAATTGTGTATATGAACCTTGATAAGGGCACTAATTAATCATATAAATATTCTCATATGAAAATACTAATTCAGAAACACCATAAATGTCATATTCCTCTTCATAAATTACTTTTTCAAATGGAATGCCTTCATGTGAATTACACCCATTTTCATAGAGCCACTACCCCTCTTCAATATCTCTGCAATTTCGATACTGCATTATTCCCTTTAAACACATTTATTGAAGATGATAGCTTGAAACATAAATTGTTTTCAATAATGCCAACAGTAGGATCATCTTCAATGTTTCTAGGAGTGCCAAAAACCTTAGATTTTTTTTTAAGCATGGTTCTTCTCTTGCAAATCCACATATCCCTTTTCCTGGAAGAGGTCTGTTCTGGTTACATGAATGTAGCAGAAAATTGCTACTACCACCACAATTACTATCATAAAAATAATAGAGATTTGAGGCACCAAATGAGAAAACCAGTGGAGGTGTGAGATGGGCCTGAAAAATTATCCAGTGGCCTACATTACATAACATGAATCAACAACTTCATTATCTGGACTCTTTGGATCAGCACCTTCATCTTCTCGATCCTATGTTCTCTTGAAGTTCCTAGCCTCCATAATATGCCCCCTTTCCCCATATGTACACTTGGTTCATCATTACTACAGGTAGTGGAAATATTCACAACATGTAGTGGAATAAAAAAATTTAAAAATTAGGGGTGGAAACAAAACTTTCTAACATTGCACTCTTTGCATTCTCCAAACATCCATTCTGATCATCCTTGAAAGTAATGCCATTTTCACAAAGCCTTGCTCTGAACAAAATTGTCTCTTGGTATCACTCACATCTTCTTGAGGAGCCATAGGCACTGCCCACTTTGGTCGTTGTCCATATCAAATAAGTACAACTATTTCAGTATCATGGCTACAAGGATTCTATTTCAGGATATTCTCCAAGCATATAGATTAATTGTTTTGGGTTACAGACTAGGCAGAAACATAATTCCAATCTTAGCATGCAACTGTGACTTTACTTTCAATTTGTACCCAAGATTCAGCTCCAAGATGCAATGGTGGATATTTGGTATTGTTGAACTAATCACAATTTAAATTTTCAAGGTCTAAAGAATAAGGACATTTCTCTATAGGCATCGATGTTATTAAAATATGAGGTTTGCTGAACAACAAGCCATGGAACAAGGTTATCAATTGCATTAGAAAGCCCTGCAGAAGAGCTAAGTTGTGGGAATAATTGTAATTCTTTTTTTTGGAGCAATAGAAGAAATAATTGTACAGATGTAGTAGGTTGAGTTGTAATCATATTTATTATTTCTTGCATGCTAGGGGGTTCCATGTTATGATTTGTAGTTGATCCCTAGAAGAATCATTTTGATTTCTATTTCTTTAATCAAAATCAATCCCAAGCAAAAAATCACACATTTTAGTTAGGTGTTCATCAACTAGATGGCTCTTAGCACGACTAAGACAACAATTAATTCAATATGACATTGACCTATTCTTACTCATAGGCAGAAACCTAAAGCCCGAAACATAAACATTATGAAGTAATTCAACTGTGAGAACAATTTTTTGAGCTTGCAAACTAAAGATGTTCTTTGCCTCTGCATAATTTCTTCCAAATACTACGTGAGAAGTAACATTTGTTGTTAGATTCTAGAACTCTTTAAGCACTTCAACTTCTTCTACACCAGACAACACCAATTTTCCCCATTCCTCTAACATATTGATGGTACTTTCCACAATTATTGGAACCATGCCACATTTCTAATTTAGTTTCTGAGCTATATGATTTTGGGAACTATTAGTGTTAGTTAATTCAGCTTGTCACCAGTGATCAAATATGCTCTTACAAGGTATTGTTAGGGTGTCAAGTCAAATTTTTTGTCATTTCAGTGAATCTTCAAAAAAAGAATTGGTCACTGGCTATTGTGTCTAGGTCACTGTTTCTCCCTTCACTTACTCATGATCTTAATAACTCATCATGGTCATTGTTTTCTTCAATGTATCATATCTTCATTTAAATGTCTTGGGTCATGAAATGGTTAAATTCCTCATTTTAGCTCATGGTCTATGGTTTCACTCCATGTGTCATCAGGATACCATATGTCAAAACAAAAACATGTCCATCGTGTGATTCAATGGGTAAAGGGAGTTAGCAGCTTAGGGAAAGCAAAAAAAAGGTAAAGGTAATGTTTTATTTCAAATAAGACAATGTTATAGTACACTACCTCGTCCAATCGTTTCTCATAGGAAAATTTTCCCTTCAAAATATGTATCTGACCAAATGGAGAAGAATTTTACAAAAATGAAAGAGGTTTTTGTCAATGATAGGCCAAGGAACAAAAAGGCCTTCAGTTTATGCACTGGTGTTATGATTTGAGAGAAATGCCCAAACTACACTTGCTACAGGAGAGTTGCTGCACTTCTGGATAGTTTGATTTCAAGACAGTTTTTTATGGATTTGGAGCAGGTGTTAGCAGTGCTTAAGGACACTATTGTGTAGCAGAGATCATAATATTTACAAAAATACCACTTTCATCCCAAAATTCCTCCACGAAGGTAGTAAAAAGTGCTCTGCAAGTTGGCATTGTGCTTTTATCAGAAGCACACTGTGTTTCTCGAGTGACCTTGGGAAAGCTATTTTTTCTCAGTGCTAGAGATGCAATTTTTGCTCAAATACTCTATGGATAGCTACACATCCTAAGATTTCCAATTGTACCTTCATATAGTTATTTTGATTAGTGGAAGGCATACAAACTTTATCTGCAAGTTGGCGCTGCACTTTTGTCAGAGACACCCTCCGTTTTTGGAGTGACCTTGGGAAAATAATTGTTTACCCCTACTGAAGTGTCCAAATTGCATTCTTGAGCAGTCCATCTTCTAGAAGACTTCAATATATTTCCAATGATCTATCAAGTTCTCAATTTGGACCAGTATAAGACCTCCAAAAGCAGGTTGGAAGAAGGCGCTGCACTTCTATGAACTGCGTTGCACTTCTGCAAATTTCTGAGTTTTTATTTAAAAAAAATCATTGTGTAATTTCTCAGGATTTTAGTTTGACTTGGTCAAAGTTAAACTCAAGATTTAAATTCAGTAGTTTTAAGTTTAGATGATGTAATCATAAATAAATAGGCACGATAGGTTGTTTTTATGGTTAATTAGGCCTCATAAAGGAATAAAAACTCAAATCAAAGTCTAAGAGAAGAGTTTGTTTTTTACCTTCGCACTCTCACTTGTTGGTTGAGAGATTATTGGAAATTGTTGCACCACTTAGGGAATGGACCCCTGAAGGTGGGGAAGATATTTTTTTCAGCCTATATGTATTATTTCTCATTCAGGAATAAGGGTTGGACTCCAGAGGAGATGACTTGTACATTATGCTTTCATACAATTAATCAAGGAGTAGTTGCAACTATCTTTTAGGAATACTTTTGTAGTTAGTTTGTGGTGATTTTTTCCTTCTATATCAGTTTCTTATGAATGAATTCATCTACCTTAACATTTTTTTCTTTCCTCGATGATTTTCATTACAGTTATATAGGAAAAATTCTTTATATTCAAAGCTCTGTTTATGTGGAAAATCATGTCTGTGTATTTCTTCTTATAGATTAATGATTCATGGTAATGCATGCTCATTATGGTTCCCTAAGCTTTCAGACCCTACACTACATTGACCAAAATCTTAAATCCATCACAAGACATTGTTATCTTGCTCCTCTTTATGCCTGCTATTGCAAACCCCTGATACCTTAACCTAATTTCTCTTTCTCATCCCTGTTCCAGCAACCTAAAAACCCTAAATTTTAAAAAACTCAACTAAAAATATTATATATAGCCTAAAATCCATTTCTCTTCCAATCATTGACTAAGAAATACTTAGAGAGATCCCTCTCTGGTTTAGCAAGGCTAGCTGCTGAAATACAAGTGGTTTGAAGTTACCTCTTTTGATCTCCTCCTCAGCTTGGGACATTGTAGGGGATAACAAGAACAACAATGCCTCTAAATCAATTTTTCCTATCCGCTTTATTCTATCACACCATCCAATGTTGAAATTATGTGAAAATAAACCATGCCTTCCAGTGGAAGCCTCTTGTGCCATATTCCCAAAATGCCAAGTCTTTATTTCCCTTTACTCTCACACAATCACAACTGCACTCTGAATGAATATTAACGAATTCTCTTTGATATGGCTATGAACTAAACATAGTGGCAACGTGTCTTTGTGCAGCTGCATTCTACTCTGCCATTATGTGTGCATCCTTAGAAAACCTCTACTCTTATTCAATCTACATCATTACCAAAAGCATTTCTTTTTCTTCATGTTGCTTCCTATGTTCTCAATTATGGGCAATTCATTTGATATGTTTTCTACTTTCTGCACCGATGAAATCTCCACATGGGTAGTTTGATATCTTTGTTTTGACATACACTCCAAGTGCATTAGTAGTCCCATTTACCAATGGTGGCCTAATATCGAAACCATAGATCCCACACTTAGTCTTTGATTCTTCCCATCACTACCAACAAAAATTATCTGGCCATCCCTAGATGTAGAGACAAGTTATGGATCCTCAAATTTAAGTGAATAAACCGGGCCAATAAGGACACCATCTCTTCATTTCAAGAATCATTAATTGAGTCAGAAGATATTTTCCATCCCAATTTCATTAGAAAAGTTTTGATTTACAATCGTTGTCATTCTTGTGGAGAAGATAGACATTGCGCATCTTAAACATGGCCACACAAGGGTCTTATTTCCATCTTAAGCCCTAATTGGCAGAATTAACCTTTGCTTTGTCTCTGAAACCACTAGTGGATTTTGGAGGGGTTTGATTATGGTAAGTGGTTTTAGACCTGGGGAGACTGAAATGCTCTAAATAGTGCCACACGATCACAGGTGGTTTAAAAAACAACTTATTTTGGACCCCCCCTTCCTCCATTAAATGTCAAAAAGCCTGAGGGGTCCAAAATTGAATATATAACGTTGATCTTGAAAGCGCTAATATAAACCATTTAATACTACTCATATTTATCCCATGCACTGCCTTTGACTTGCCCAAGATATTTTAGCTTGGATTGATATGCTAATTTGACTATGAGATTTTTGGATTTTTATGAGTGTTTTCTTTGATTGTTGCCTTTATTGATTAAACTCGAACCAAATTTTTTAATAATAATATTTTAATTTTAAATAAATATATTCATAAAAATATACAAGTATATTCTTTAAATTTTTTTTTATTTAAATTGAAATTATTATAATAAAAAAAAAAAACCATTCAAAAGCATAATAAATATATCTCTCAACATTTAGCCCAGAAGGAAATTGGTGTTTTCTAAAAAAAAAATGTAGTTTTCTTTAGTGAAAGAAATTGCTACAACATGTACTACCCAAATCAATCAACACTATTACCTTCTCCTTCTTGATATATCCTTCTATCTTGAGAGTTTGAGGAGTGGTAATTCCTACCAATGCATTACAAGATATGGTTAGATTCATTTCTTCTTTCTCTGGGTTTGGTTCATGGTGTATATCCTCCTCTCTTGATGGTTCTTCTTCCTCCTCTTCACAATCTATGTAAAATAATTTCTTCTCATCACACTTATGACCTTTAGTGTATTTGTTATCACAAATGTAACATATATCCTTTTCTCTTATTTCCTCCAATTGTTATGATGTCAACCTTGTAGTTTGTGGAAGGCTAGGAGCAACAACACTTCCATCTTTATAGTTGTGAGAGATAGACTTCCTTGTTTCCATAATCCTTCTTTCAACTTTTCTTGCAACCCTGAATGCCTTCTCCAATGAATCAGGTTCCCAAAGACAAACCTCATGTTGGATGTTATCCTTTAAATTACCTATGAAGACATAAATCCTATGCTCCTCTGGAATATCAATTACACTGATATTTAATTTTTGGAAGTCCTCAATGTGCTTTGCCATTGAACCCTTTTGTTTGAGATTTATTAATTGGATAAAGAAAGTGTTACTATTTGTATCTTCATAATGTGTTATAATTTCCTTCGTAAAAATTGACCAAGTGACAAGTGGTTTATGAAAACAAATCCATCAATACCATACAATTTGATTGAGTTCTAGATATAAATATGCAATATGTACCTTTTGTGTGTGTTGCACATCATGGAGATCAAAATATTGCTCCATCTATAGTATCCATGTTTCCGGATTCTTGCCATCAAACTTCCTCATATCAATATTTGGAATGTGGTGGTTCTTAAACCCAACATTGGAGTCTCTAAAATCATAATTCATATTCTTTTTATTCTCATCATGATTTTCATGGATTACCTTGTCACCACTGAGAAATATTTCTTCTAGCAACTTTGCCAAACCTTCATCATTGCTTCCATGTCTACTTTTAAATCATCATTCAAAATTCACATTTCCCTTTGTATACCATCTATCTTAACATTCATCATGGCTTCCAATTCATTTTTTGTTACTTTTTGCGAAACTGAAATTTGTTGCAGTTGGTCTCATAATTTTGAAATATCATGTGGCATTTTTTCCTCTTCTTCATGTGTCATGGATGAGCTTTCTAGTTTCTTACTACGTGTGTAATTTTTTTTTTGTTTTGAGACATTTTGGAATCAAACAAAGATATCTATGCTTCACTATTCCCTTTGAATCAATTCAAAATGATTTTTCAAACAAAAGTTATGCAAAATTTTTAAAAAATACACACCTTTTTCTTTCATTTTAGGAGGTCGATACTGAAATTGTTATAACATTGTAATTTCGGATCTCTAAGGTCTGAAGTTTTGGCCTATCATAACAATCCGAGTCTTCTTTCCAACCCCACAATTCAAACCAAGATTGGATTATTCCAGAAAGAGTTATGCCCAATATCCTATGATGGCCTGATTATAGACTGGTTCAGTAGACCGAACTTGTCTGGAGTTCCACGTGTCATTATTTCGACCTTCAACCCTAAAAATGATATAAGAAATGCTATATTCCATTCTATTTTAGTAACATTTTGCTAAATTTAAATCTGATTCTTAGAGAGAAAGTTATGATGATTTTCCCTACGTCACCTATCTGAGGTGGAATTTTGGAGCCTGCAAAAACCCTAACTTCCTCAGATCATATCTCCGAAAATATAGTGAACCAAAGTCTGAAATTTGTATACAAAGTTCACCAATAGTTTTTCTCCATGTGGTTTCATTTTCAGCTTTTGAAGCCTTGTAAAAAAAATTATAACGAAAATTCCAAGATGACATATTTGAATAAGCAAAACCCTAGAATCCAAAGCTTTGAGACCAAATGTTATGTAGCCATCTCACAAAATAGAAGAAATTTAAAGATAGATAAATGACTGAGTAATTAGCCTCTTTGAGGGGGAAACCACATTACATAAATGGAAAATTCTTCGATGATACAAATGATAAGACCTTCTTGGTATATATAGGAGTCTAAGGGGTCATAATATAATCAAAGCCTACATAACAATAATAATGTAAGGGCACAACAATAACAATAGTGGGATTCTATGGGGCACAACAATAACAACATGGGGGATAGATGGGAACAACAATAAAAATAGGGGGCTGTAGGAATAATAAAAATAAGGGGATACACTAGTATTATAGGGACCTAACATATAGTGGAAAAGTATTATATTGAGTTGGCATGAGCTTCGTTCAACAATTTCAATGCCTTAGCAACCATGTTCTTAACCCATTTTCAGTTTCTCATTCGTTATGAGACTCAAAATAAACTTTTGACCATTTTCGAAAAATTTAATTCCATTCACATTTCCAATCATATTCATGAGTGGTGACATCATAATAGTTTAGTCAAAACCTTCATTCTCAATTAGTTATTAGATGAATGGTTCACTAAGTCGTTGTTAGCACCCATAACTAAATATGTTGCAAAAGGTAGAGTTGTTACCGAAGAGAAATTAATTTCTCATGCCCAATATCTTGATCTCATTTATACACAATCAGGGATGCTCTATGATAAAATATCTAATGCTCCGAGACCTCAAAATATTGTTCTACAACCTCCCAGAAAAGAATGACATCTCATTGATGGCATGATTGGTTATGCTAGCCAACAGTGAGTGTGTAAACTATATGGTTCATCTCCTATTGTGGCTACCCAAAACCCATCCTCCACTACTCCCACGACTATTACTTCTAAGATAAATTTATTTCATTCCATGAAAGGAAAATCTCAACAACCAAGCATAAAAAAGAAAGGATATGGAAAAAGGAAGATAGATAATCCTCTGTTGGACAAACAAAATAACCAGTGTCCTAACGAAAAATAAAAACCTCATTCATTAGGGGAATTTTGAGGTCTAAAATGGGCCTCCTAAGGAAATTATAAAGTAATAGGAAATAATAAATAATATTAGATTACATAATCAAATTTTAGAGGGAAAAAAGAAAAGTCTAATTTTTCAACTCGTATTTTCAACTAATCTCCCTATGGGTTTAGTCAAATTTCAAGCGGGAACACTCATTGGATGCAGAATTTGCTTCCTCATCCCATAAGTACCCATGTTGCACACTTTTAATGGACCCTGCTACATGAAAAATGAAAAATACATGAAAAACGTGATTGCAATCACGTTTTTTCATGTATTTCTCATTCTTCATGTAGCAGGGTTCATTGAAAGTATGCAACATGTGTACTCTTTGGATGAGAAATGAAAATTTTCATCCAATGAGTACTCTCGCTTGAAATTTGAGTAAACCATTAGGGAGATAAGTTTAAAATACGAGTTGAAAAAGTAGTTTTATTATTTTATTATTTTTTATTCTTTTTACTATTTTACTCAAAAAATGGTGAATCATCCCCCATGGTTGACACCATCATCTTGAATCCTATTGGTTCTTCTAAATTTGATGTTGGTTGTACATTTTTCTTAGGAGACCCATTTTAGACCTCAAAATTCCTCTAATGATCCTTGCTTAATTTGTAATGAGAAACATTTTACTTAGGATTGTCCACATCAAGTGGAAGTAAATCAATTCCTTAATTCATAACATATCCCTTTCCTAATTAGGAGACATAAATGGTTGCATGAGATCCATCTTCCTCTTCCTCAGCTATGATTCTTTCCTCCACCAAACAAAAAATTGAGGTTATGGTGGCTATGAGAAATAAGGATTATGGTAATTTGAATCCCTCGACTAGTAAGGCTATTGATCAACCTACCAGTTCTACCTCATCCTATTTGGATCATGCTCCAAATGTGGTTCCAACTAAATTAGCTATTAAACCTCCCAAGGGAATTATTCACAAATCAACATTAAATCCCTGTGTGAGAGGTGCACAAAACTATAACATAGTTGAGGATCTCACTCAAGCTCCTTTAGCTATGTAAACTCTCGAAATTTTGTAGAATTGTCCTACCCAAAACAAGGCTTTACTCACTACAATTTGGGGCATTGATCCTTTGGATTCTAGCCTTGTAGTCTTTAATCATGAGAATCGTATACCCAAACTTCTAGCACAACTAGATTTTATGATTCAGGTTGTTGTTCGAAGTAAGACCATCCATCAGACAATTGTGGATGAAGGAGCTTTGACCTATATCATGTCACTTTCTTGTTGGAAGGATATTAGATCTCCTTAACTCAACCAGTCTCCTACTACTCTTAAATCCTTTGATGGAAGAGGCCTCAAGCCTTACAAAATTTTAAATTCGTAACAAGTAAAATTAGTAATTAGAAAGACGATGTCAATAGAAGTTGAAATTATATATGGACCATTGGATTATAACCTTTTAATGGGTGTACATGTATTTACACCATGGTCATTGTCATTTTGACCTATTTTAAAATGATCGCTTTCCCTCACCAGGGGGGAATCATGACCATTAATTAACTCAACTTTTTTGCCAATAATTCTCAAGTCACTGGAAGCATCCCTCTTATGGGTGAATCCACACATTCTTATCAACATGTCAGAGTTGGACTACGTAAAGATTCCACCTTGATGGGAAATTTTTCCCTTCCTCCTCCTGACAACCTGAACCTGGTTGCCTTTATCAACATGATCTCTTCTTGTACTACTCCATCTGATCCTTGGATAGTACCAGATGCTTCTAATATTGATACATTTGGTGACCGCGTGCTACTCAATCCTGTTGATCTAATATTGATAGATTGGGTTGATCATTCCCGAGATTATGGTTCATGTTCATATCCCTTCTCCAGTACATTTTCTACTGATCAGAGCATCATGGAAATCATGATGTCAAATGATGCAACATGGGAAAATAATATTCATTGTTCTTCCCTACCTGTTACTTTCGAGGATAATCTTCATGATATCTATTCATCCAATGTCATTGAGATATCTATGAATTTCCTATCTATTCATGACATTGATTTTGAGAAGAATTTATCAAAAATTGAAGAGACTGTTCCTCTTGATATTTTCAATTAAACTCGAAATTATTAAGAAAGTACATATTGGTGCATCTTTCTCTCCCAACAAGATCAAGATATATAAATCCATTTTCTAGGAATTTCAGGACATTTTCTCCTAGTCATATGAAGAGATGTCAGGTATTGATTCAAATATTGTTGTACATGAAATCAAAACGTATCTAGATGTTAAGCCAGTTTAGCAGTGCTTACGTCTAGTCCATCCAAAGAAATATGTTTCTATTAAAGAAAATTTTGAAAAAATTACGTGTGTTGGTTTAATCTACCTAGTTCCTCTTACTGATTCAGTCTCGAACATTGTTCCTGTACTGAAGAAACAAGGTATAATTCATCTCGTGTGTCGATAATTGAGACACTAGTCGTGCTTGTCCTAAGGATAACTATTCTACCCCATTTATCAACCAAATTGTTGATTATTGTGTTGGGAGTGATTTTTATTTCATTTATGGATGGCTTTTCTGGCTACAACCAAATCAACGTTCCCCATCAGACCAACATAAAACCACATTTATCTATCCATGGGGCACATTTTCTTATAGAAATTTTCCTTTCAGTTTGAAAAATGTTAGGGGAAATTTTCAGAGGGCTATGAATTATGCCTTCCATGACATTAAACACATTGTACAAACCTATTTGGATGACCTACCTACTCACTCGAAATATCGTGTTGATCATCCGATGCATCTCAGGGATATATTTTTATGTTGTCGATATTATAATAGTAAGCTCAAGTGTGTTTTTTTCATTCAACCCAGTCAACTTCTTAGCTTCACTGTGTTGAAGAAAGGAATTTGTACTCGTCCACTTAAAGTCCAGGAAATCATCAATCTTCGTGCTTCCTCCTCTCTCGTATAGTTACAACACCTTCAAGGGAAGGCTAAATTTCTACAAATATTTGTTCCCAACTATGATGAATTGACTAAAGGATTTACTCAATTTTTGAAGAAAGGGGTTCTCCTCCATTGGGATGACACTTCCCAAAATGTGTTTGATGCTTTGAAAGATGTTATGGTTCGGGCATCATTGTTGCACCCCTCGGATTATCAAATGTGATTACTTCTTGTATCTCATTGCTATAGTTATTAACATTGATATGGTATTAGTAAAAGAGAACAATGTAGGGGATGAACATCCCATTTATTATTCAATCCATAACTTAAATGACACAAAAATAAAATATACTGATGTTGAAAAGTTATCTTTGGTAGTTGTCCAAGCTATCTAAAAACTTCACCGCCACATTCTACTTCACAAGACTATAGTTGTCTCTAATTTCAACCTAATGACATACATCTTGTCATGACAAACTGAGGTGAAATTAATCCAAATGGATTTTTACTCTCCCATAGTTTGATTTGGAGTTCATGAAGTCCAGATCTAAGAAATCCTTAGTCTTTGCCAAATTGATCTGTGGCCTTCCTTCTTCTGACACTGAGTCTACATCTGAAAATTCTATTTCAAACGAGTCATTGTTTCTAATTGATTCATCTTATCCATGGTGTGTGGATATTATCATCTATCTCTAGAGCCAAACTTTCTAGTCCGATACATCTTGTTCTAACCAGAGACATATTCGATACCAGGCTAAAAATTATATTATAATTGGTGACACAATTTATCACCGCAGTATTGATACTATCTTTAGAAGGTGCCTCACTCATGAGGAGGCCAAGAAAGCCCTAAACAAATGTCATGCTAAAGCATATGGTGGACATATGTCTAGCTATGCCACCGCATAGAAGATTTTGCATGCTGGTTACTTTTTTCCTACTATGTTTTGCAATTTCATCCTGGTGGTCCAAAACTGTCATGTATGTGAGATCTATGATTTTAAAATCCATGCTCCTCTTACTCTTTTACATCATGTTATCATTGTTGGACCCTTTGCAAAATGGGGCATTGAATTTATGACATGTAACCCTCACTCGGTCGGGGGGCATGGTTACATCATTGTGGTGGTATATTATTTTACCAAGTGGGCTGAAGCGATGCCTACATATAATAACACTGACGAAACAACTTCTTTGTTCCTCTTTAATCATGTCATTACGAGGTTTGGTGTACCACAAGCTATTTTTGTAGACCATGGGAAGCATTTTCAAAATCACATGATGTTTGAGATTACTACCAAGTTGGGCCTTCAACATGATAGCTCAACTCCATATTACCCATAGGAGAATGGAAAATAGAAGTGATTAATAAAGTTATGAAAAAAATGCTAGACAACATAATAGGGATTCAAAAAACGAATGGCATCTCATGTATTTATGCAACTTTATGGGAGTATTGAACCTTTGTCCAGATTACAATTAGATTCACACCTTTTCAGTTGGTGTATGGTCTACAGGCAATACTTCCCATCAAATGCGAGATTCCATCATTGAAACTTGTCGTCGATCTTCTCCCAGCTACTTCTGCAGAAGAAGTGTGTCTCTTGCATCTAGCACACTTAGATGAAACTCGACGTGATGTCGTGATGACCAATGAGGCCCACAATAAATGTGTTAAAGTGCAATATGACAATAATGTTAAACCATGTGCCTTCTTGGAAGGTGACCTAGTCCTGTTATATGACCAGGAAGTCGATAAATTCTGAGCTGGGAATTTCAAGCCAATGTGGCTAGGCCCACACATAGTTAAATGTGTTATCGTGAAAGCGGCTTAAGAGCTTATTGATTTTGTTGGAATTCCCTTGGTGCAGTCCAAAAATGGGTTGTACCTCAAAAAATACTATACTTAAATAATTTTTGCATACTCACTCTGTACATATTGTTTATAGGTATGCTCATTATGTTTGCAGTGTGTTCGAAGTTTCCTACCGTCTCTGTGAATCTTCTTTTAGATTTGATCTACAAATGTTACCATCCCTTCATCCATATGTTGGTTATGCTAGTGGAGATATCTACGCTATGCAACGTGGGATATCTATGCTCAGAGTGGCCTGAGTTTACAATAAATGTGTATTGGTCACTCTACCAATAACATTGTTGAGTATAATGTAATGCTTGATCTATTGTTTGATGCTATTTCTCATGGCATCTGTCGTATAGTAGTTAGAATTGACTCACAACTTGTAGTACTGCATTTAACTAATGTCTATTCAGTAAGAAGTCCAACTATGCTTCGTATGTTTTCAAGAGTTTTCCTTTTGGAAAGACATTTTGATTATATCCAATATCAACACATTCCTAGAAGTCTAAACACATTAATTGATGCATTAGAAAATCATGTTTTAGAAAAACATCGAAAACATTTGTAAATAAAAATTTAATCCACATCATACATTAATTAAACAAGATAATAGACAAATAAGAAATGTTGATAGATAAATAACTGCATATAAAGTTTGATTTTACAAAAACTTGTGCCTGAGACACATATGGCCACATGGCCTATCATATGAAAAATACATGTAGTCAAAATATGGCTCTATGGCCTCCTAATAGACTAGTCCTAATGGTGTTCACCGTAACAAACAACTATGTGAGCTACTTTGCACAACAACTAACTAATCCAATCCGACACCCCAATGTTGTAATGTTGCAGTCTCATAGGAATATGATTGACCCTAGTCTCTTTTATGCTTTAGGTCAATCCCTCAATGTGACACTCGAACTCTGCAAGAGTCTCAACTACATTGAGATCTTGCATCTCCTCCTATGCCCCTGCAGCCACGTGTTGTCCAATCTATGCAAGTAGCGGTTCTCCTCGGTGCTGAAGGTAGGATGAGCCCACTGGTCGAACTAGTCCAATATCTGCATGTAAAATCAATACTTAGTCTTGGATACATGAAAATATATAAAAAAGAAATTATAAAACCCAAAAATTAAAAAAAACATTCAATTTCTTTTTGTTTTACCTATGTCACCCCATTGCCCACCTTTAGGTAGCATGATCTCTAGGTCTCCATAAAAATATTCTCCGGCATATGGGTAATCATCAACCATGATGAACTGCATACACAACCATCGAAGGAAATAGGAGTGAAACTCATGGAAGAAGGACTTACATGTCGAGACATGAGGTATTCCCATCACCTCATACGTGAAGCCCTAAGATCTAGAAGATCAAGAGAAATATGTCAAAGACAACATAGTGAAATCCTATCTAAGGAAAATGATATCAAGATGGAACCATATCCAAATTTTTTCAGTTTCCCATCCTTTTCTTTAGTGATTTGTTCCTTCATATTTTCTAATCGCCCCTCACTCCAATTGAATAGAGTTGGTTCTATGCATTCTAACACATATTGCATTTGGGACCTGTTAGCCAAATACATAGTAGCATTGCCATCCAATCTGGTCATGATAAAAGAAATTGTTCTTAGAGGAAATCAGACCACATCCTTGAACGAGGCCTACTATATGTAATAATATACTCTTTGATAGTCCCGTTGAACCTTTTGGAACCAAATAAAGAGATAGGTGCTCCCTTCCTTGATAAACCTGTCAAAAAATAATTATCCTCCACCTCTATACTAAGGGTATGTGCACCAAGCCTGAAACATTGTGCCTAAATGTCCCATTACCTGACTAGATATTCTAATAAATACAACTGGGCTCTCATGCCAGGAATCCAAAAGAACATGAGAAGTCCACAATTTCTCAAAGCCTAAATAGTTGTTGGATCATTGGTAGCATTCATGTGTTTCATGCTCTCTTTATCACCAAATAAAAGCCATTTTTGTCATGATGGGTACCTAAAATGCAACAAGAACAATCTTTAGAACAAATCCCATTAAAAATTTGAAGAAAATTTGAGTGGAAAACACAAAACCCCTTTTTAAATTGTGTCTAATGTACCATGCTAAAGGAGGACAAAGCGCTACAGTAGAACCTCCCCTCTCTAGGAGGTGCATTGAAGTGATCCTCCCATTATAATCTTCTTGGCTTAGTTCACCTTTTGACATTGAAAGGGTGCACTAAATCCAGGGTGCAATTTTAAGGCCCTAAAGCACTCAAAACTCAAAAGAAATTGCAGAAATAAAAAATGGAAACCATGAAAAGAAAGAGAAAGGTAATATCTCCTACCTAGAACTGACGACACTCGAAATGGTCTAGCGGATTGGACATAATCAACTGTTAAAGTTTAGGGGAAAAACACTCTTAGAGCTCACTCACCAAGAGGTAAAAACGAAATGCTAAAAATAAAATTATTTTTCATCTATTTATGGTCATTTCTATTATTATTTTATTATTTTGACCTAATTTTACCATGTACCATATATATTTTTTATATCTTTAAGTGGTGTTCTGAGTAGTTAATAGTTGTTTGAAGGATTTAATGACATTTTTGAGTTGAAACAAGTCATTTTGAAAGTGGAGCATACTTTTATTGTTTTTTTTTGGATCTGTAAACTCACAAAAAAGGAACCCCCTAGAGTCCTCTTTCTACTCTTTTTAGGCTCCCTAAACATAAAAATATTGTCAAGCACTTGAATTTTCAAACTCATTAAAGTAAATGAAAAGACATATGCCCAGTATATGTTTAACCCTTTTTTGGACTGGGATAGACTATTTATGAAAAATGAATACGTTAGTTGAACATGGCTAAGAGGTTCTCCCAGGATCATTTTCTACCTTTCCAGACTCAAGATACAATTTTACAAAAAGGAACCTTTGGAGTTTTCTTTTTTGCCTCTCTCTCAAAGTCTCGAAACATGAAAAAGGAGCCAAGGTACACCTTAGTTGGGCTCTTAAAAGCATCAAACAACGTTGGACTCATTGAAAATGATAAGACTAAACCACTTCTTCTCAAGGTTCGTTAAATATACTCAAAGGGATTCGTCCAAAGGATGAAATTATAGATCAAGAATATGTTATCCTTCTCAAGCTTGTCAAAAATAAAGAGGTACTGACTAGAAATGGTTGGTGAAATTGGGAAAGCAAGATTATTCACCTATTTATGGTAGTGATTTGTTCTTAGACATGAAACTCTTTCACTTTATCTCCATGATTTTTGGGTTGAGAAATCTTCTTGTCTCTTTAATTCATCACACCATATTAAAATCCTTCGCATTCGATTTTGGGTCAATGTTGCCAACTCCATAAAGTGAAACTGATATTTTCAAGAGAAGTCTTTCAGTCACTATTTGCTACAACTCCTAAGTCTTAATTCATGTTTTTCGTTCCTGAACTAGTTCCAAATCAACATTATTTTGTCTCAAATCTTGATACTTGTTTCATGTTGTTGATGGGGGATACATCAAGGCCCTCCTACGATGGGTCTCTTCCTTTCGATATCAACTCGTTATTCAAGAAGTTGACATAGAAACTCCCTTTAGTACCTTGGAGCTTGCATACATCAATGGAAAGTTTCCTTGCTCTCAGAGGCATGTCCTTATCATTGGCCTTCGACTGGAAGATTATGTGTGGTGTTTGACTTGAGATCCTTTATTCACACCATACAGATTGTATTGTTGTACCTTGAGATCCATTAACATCATCAATGATTTCTCTCGCGTTTGTTAATGGCTTACATCATTGGTCAGTAATGAAATAATGTCTACCATGTTCAACTTTAGCTCATTTACTCACATGGTTAGACTCGTACATCAAGCAATCAAGTGAACGAGATAGAGGACCCTAGATCTAGTTTCATCCATCTGGGCTATGTTTCATGATTAATCCAAGATCACAAAAGTATGATGTCTATGATCATACAAGATATTATCCAAGCATGGGTCCACACTTTGTCATTAGTGGACAATACATCTTGATCATTGTACATGTAATATTGGCTTATATGTTGAGCATGGGTATGCCTCCCTCAATAGTGATATCATGATCACAATGTATTGTAACAGGTGATGATCTCGACCAATTTTTCTTGATCTAGAATCGTCACAAGGTAAAGCAATTTAGTCTTCAACCATTGCTTCTAACTTTTTACTTTAGGGGGAAATCTATTATAGACCATTTTGTCACATCTTCCCAAAAGGCCTGCAAACCAAATCAATCAATATCCATGAACATTTTTTCATCATTCCTTCACAAAGCCCAAAGCATCACTTCTCCAAAATGACTAAGTTTCTGGGTCAAATTTCTCAAAAATACTATTTTTAGCCCCAACACTCATTTCATGAATGTTCACATGCGTTCAAAGCATGTTGGATTCTTGTTCACCAGTGTTATTGAACACCTATTGCTCCCTTTTACAGATGCGCTGATTCTAGAAATTTAGGAAAAAAAAATTTGAAGCTTCCTTGTTTAGAAGCTTCCAAGGTAGTTTTAACTATTTACCATGGGTATAGAGCTTGGATTCCTATCTGATATTATATTAGAGACCTCAACTCTTATTCCTTGAGCTCATCCTCCCATCATATGTGGATTTTAAGCTCATAATGGTACATCCTAAACTACCACACTCATCCCATAAATTTATTGCCTTCCATAGCATCAACTTTGGCTTTCGGAGATTGATATTACCCTTATGTTGTTAGTTTGAGCCTAAAGGAGTCACCATATTTATGCGTTAGGGTTGACATTGAGGTGTGCTTTATGAAAAGGAAGGAAAAATCAACTTGGGGAGACATCTATAAAGTCAACTACTGTTTATGGTTATAAACTCACTCCTATATTTGTCAATATAAAGAGTATCTTGTTTTCCTAGATTTTTTGTGTTTTTTACACTCATGTATTTCAATGCCATGTTGATTCATTGGGTAGAGATATTAGATTATGCTACTTGGATGTTGTGATCCTTTGCTTATTTTAGTCGTGTGTGCAGGTTCTAATTACAACACTTGGAGCTAGAATTGGAGCTTACAATGAGGAGGAAAGGAAAGCTTGCTATAGATTCTAGATAGGTTTATTTCCCATACTCTAATTTCTATAAGGAAAAATTCATGCTTTTTGTATTTTGTTGTTCTAGATTATACCACTAGATCTAGGGAATTCACCTCTTTTCATAATTGTGAAAATTTCACATAACACCTTTCCAACAGTGTATGAAAGACCTCAAACACCTAGAAGTTGGTCTTCCTATTTTGACCACCATGATTCAAGATGATGTGACATCATCCCCATTACTCATGGAAAAGAGGATAAATACATGAACATGATGAAGAAGACTCGAAAAGCTTGCTATAGATTCTAGATAGGTTTCTTTCCCGTACTCTAATTTCTGTAAGGAAAAATGCATGCCTTTTGTCTTTTATTTTTCTAGATTAGACCACTAGATCTAGGGAATTCACCTCTTTTCATAATTGTGAAAATTTCACATAACACCTTTCCAACAGTGTATGAAAGACCTCAAACACCTAGAAGTTGGTCTTCCTATTTTGACCACCATGATTCGAGATGATGTGACATCATCCCCATTACGCATGGAAAAGAGTATAAATACATGAACATGATGAAGAAGACTCTATAAGGGTCAACATTTTAACTCTCTAATTAAAGGTTGAAGGAGTCAAACTTAACCACTTATAGGCTATTGATTTGTATTATAAATGGGCCACTAGGAGGAAAGAGGTTCCATTCTATTCGAGTGCATTTTGTTCCATATATGAGAAATGTATCTAAGGCTGGATAGAGAGAGAGAATATAGAGAGTTTTTGTTCTATATAATTCCACAGGCCACTGGTCTCACTCCTTTGTATTTGCACTATTTTCCTTGATAGAAAGAGAGAGCAAAGAACCCTTACCTTCCAGTTGGGTTTTCTCCCGAAAGGGTTTCCTAGGTCACATATTGTGTTATTTTGGTTTTGTGAGTCATTTTTATATTTGTTATTTATTTTTCCACGTTTTTATATTTTCATGCATACACAAAAAACAATAACTTGATCATTTGAGAATTGTAAGGAAAAACTAACCCTCATAGCATAGATTTAAAAGTTCAATAATAAATTATTAGATTTATTGTGACAGTCCAATGGAATATCCATGGTAATTTAATGATAATTATATCTATAATATACCCAACCCCCTCATTGGTCCAAGAAGTGGGGTATTATGTTCCAATTTTATCAAATGTATCCAAAGAGATTCCATCATAAATATAAATATTTGGTGGCAAAAATTGACCGAAAATACTAGTTTATCGGGATTTACGACATGAAAACTCTAAACAATTGTTACAAAGACAAGGCTTTATTATGATTTCACACACACGTTTACCAAGTTACTTTGACTATAAAACTTGCCACATTTTTAAACATCCCATATGATTTCCTTATTTCGAGATTTCTAGTGTAAAATTATTACAATTGTATTGCTATGTTAGAAAGGTTTTTTCATTGAAATTATGGAAGATGGCCCTAGTCCCAAAATGTTGATTTATCCTCAATGTGTCCAAATATATCATTCTAAAAATTATCTTCTCAGCAATGTATTGCACAAGAACCCTCTTCTTGTGCAATGCAAAGTTGGGATCTAGCTTCCCACTTCGAAGTTATATTTTCCCATGATAAAAAGAATTGGCTCTCTTATTTTTCATGTCAATTATTATTTTCCTTGTGATATATAATGGGTGTGTTAGATAGGAATTTGGTTTATCTATGTCATTTCACACCAAAAGAAAGAAAGGTGGAAACACAATGTATTGAAAGAGATTTTTGTGGTGATGATTTGCATCATAAATGGTTTCCATGGATCATACCAAAATGAAACTTCCTTGTATACATTGCTAATTTGAAGAAAAAAAAGGGGATTTTATTCCATGAATGCCATCTTACATGAACACAAAAAAATATTGTTTTGGGAGTATTCTTTACTAATCAATAACACACAAGATTTTTCATCTCATTATCACTTGTTCTCACCATATTTATGATCAACAAATACATATTGTCCTCATCAATGTTCTAGCTTGAAATACAAGTTTATCAAATTACACATATCTAATGATGTTAAGGGAAGAACAATTTAACATTAGCTAACTAAACAATACTTAGAGGAGAATACATTGTTGTGTTGGTCTAGGGTATTCCAACTAGTGTTTGCTCTATTACCTCATTGAAAATTGCAAGCCTAGAATGTATTCCAAAATAGGTCCAACATTTACCACCCTAATGATTTATCAAATAGACAGCTAAAGCTTGATTCCATTGGACTCGATGGACTAGCTAGAGAAATAATACCCAAGTATAATTTGTTTTATGATATTATTTCCCACAACAAAATTCTGGATCACACTGTTATGCTCAAACTAGATTCACTTATTCTAGTTATGTCTACCATTAACATTAGGGTGCCAAAAATTCAAAGGAACAGTTAGTAGTCATTGAATGGATGCCAGAGAAAATGGATGTTCTCTAACAATGGTTGATACCCAAGCAAGGTACTCTATTGAGGTTTGGTTATTATGGTTTTATTGAACATTTGGTAGTTGTGGCATAGTACCTCTAAAATAGCTCTTAGAAACATCCTTAATTATGTGAATAAATACAATACGAGGTATAGAACATTGATATTATATCTTCCTTTTATCAGAGTGCATACCCAAGGCTTCAAACAGTTCATTCAATCTTTGCAATTAAATATTTACTCTAAATCACCTATATGCTTTAAAATAAATACCATCAAATTGGATATATATTATTCCTCAATGGAAGTCTATTTTGTACATGCAACAGACTCCATAATCCATTTTAAAATATGGAACAAATTACATTGCTAGGCCTTAAAATGCTTCAACAATTTGTGGATATTAAATCCATGTGAGTCAACAATTAATTATGCCTAGGCACAATTAAAAATCCATAATATTTGAAATGTATGACTAGCGTAGCATGCTAGCCATATCTAACTTCATGCACAAGTAGCTAGAAAAATGATCAAATCATGCAAGCAACAATCTAACAAGTGAAGTTCCACAATAGTTTCAACATGTCATATATATATATATATATATATATATATATATATATATATATATATATATTATATTATATATATATATATATATATATATTCCTTTCAACCATAAGGGCTTAAGAGCATGCTCCCATGACCCCCACTCCATTGTTAGTGGATAGTTTCAACAATTGGGAAAACACCAAACCCCTAACCATTACATAAAGAGTATATCACCAAGTTGGAAACACTCATGTACATATAGATTTACATATAACATTCAACCAAAAAGTCATTTATGGCCATAATTCTACCATTAAAGTAAACAAGTTCAATTTCCTATGTCTATTTATGTACATATACATAAATATAAAATTGTTTTAGCATATGGAATTTATTAAGTCGCCATCTTGTGAAGAGATTATACCCCCAACAGGTACTTCCAAACTTCAAAGTGGATATCTGAGTGGTAATTTTCACTTAGGGTGGTGGTCTAAGATCCTTTGTTTCCAATCAACACACAACACAATGTCTTCAACCTAGCCCCATGCCAAACTAAATAATGATAATTAAAGTTGATTGATGTGAATATGTGAGCAAACCTAAGAATCAATGTGGAATCCTCCCATTCTCAAGTATCCAAAAGGACCCAGGACTAGGATTTTTAAGGTTCATAAGTATTTAAGTGATTAAATTAAATCTAAACATCATATGTTCTCTAGAGATTATAACCTATTTGGTCTTCTTACAAAAAATTATTATGCCACCTATGAGGTCTATCATCAAAGCTAGATTTCTACGAAACATCATTAGTACCATTACCTATTAGCCAATTCATTCAACTAGGCACAAAGTCATTAACACATACTCATGCTCAAAATGTACCATGGCATGCAACATCAAAATAGAAAAATATATTAGATACATTTATAGCTAAAGAACATCTATTTAAAAACAAATACAAAGACTTATCTAAAATTAGTTTTCTAAAATTGAAAAATGGAGGGTTTTTTTTCATCCAATTATAAGCTTAGTTGTGATTATACTCACCTACAACTAGCCACCCCCTAGCTAGGCCATGATACTACGAAAGGGGAAAATCTCACATTCTCATGAAAATTACTAGATGTGCAAACTGTTCTTTTTCACAAGAAAACCATGGTAACAACTCTCTACCCACTTAGCCATAAATTCAACAAATTATCCAAATTATTTTTTAGGTGGTTGTAGCTACATAAGGGAGTTGCTTCACTACCTATACAGTTTTTCAACAATCTCCCCTCTTAGTGCCTGCTATCCAACATAGCAAACATCAAATTCGTAGCCCCCCTTTTTCCTAGTTCTTGTCTAGGTTTTCCTACCTCAAATTTGCAATCAAATTTGAAATTTAACATTTTGAAACACTCAAGAACGACCCCCTTAAAATTTTACACCATTGACCATGATTTTGGGTTGTACAGGAAGAATTATCTACCTGTGTGTATCAATAGAAAGCCCACTTATAATTCAATTCAGTTTTTCACTTGAGGTTTCTCTTAGCTATCTAAAAACTCTTCCTCCACACTCCTAATGTATTCAACACTCTCCCCATGATTATAAGAATGGATAATTTGACACCCACATCTATTTATCTATTCTAGCCAATGAGAACTTGTAACTTTTAGGCTTGTGTCAACATATTTTATGGGTAAAGCTAGGAGCTAGAGATAGGTACTTTTTGTGCCCTCCTTTAAAAGTTTTCAACTACCCAACCAGTCTCTCCATACCTCTATAATTATGGGTGGCTCGATTCCCAACTACCCAACTCCTCTCAATAACTTATTTTAGGGAAGTGGGGAAGAGGGAAATAATTTGAAATTTAAACTTTGACATTTTGGAAAAATAGGTTTTTGGCTATGGTTGTTTACTTTAAAAGTGAGGTAATTCCCTGACCCCCTCATTGATTCCTGCTCATGGTTCATGGATAACACCAATTTTCCATTTCTACTCATGGTTCATGGATAATACCAATTTTCCACCCTTTAGTTAGTAGGTTGGGGAATTTTCATTAATTAACAAAATAAATTGACATAATTTAAAACTAGATTTTCATAATTCAAAACTCATCAAAATATCTATGTTGTGGTTTACAACAACAGTAAGTTATAATCACAATTATAGACTTGACAAAAAAAAAGTGTTACATTCCCCCCCTGCTTAAAGGAACATAAACTTTGGTGTTCTAACATTCACAAAATTGACTTTACATAGTACACAAAAAGAGGTAGGTCATTTTCATGGCATCGTCTAGTCCACATGTGGTTTCATCTACTCCATAGTGCTTTCACTACACTTTGACCTATGCAATGGTATAGTTCTAGAGAAATTTATCCTTCATGTCTACTATGCATTGAGGTTGAAGCTAAAATTTTCCTTATGGTTCCACCTAGATCATAGCACAATCAATCATGTGATTAGAATCATAAATATATTTCTTAAGTAAACACATGTGGAATGCATCATCTTCTTTAACAATAGGAGGTATGTAAATCTTGTATATCACATTTCCAACTCCCTCCAAAATCTCGAGTGGTCCACAATTGTGAGGCACCAATTTGGCACAAGTTCCCATTCTTAAGTAACTAGTTCCCATTTTTAAGGAACTTATCTTGCACTTCATATCGAGATATACATAATCCCCCACCTTGAATTCCCTGTAGATTTTGCTTTTATCTACATAACTTATATGGTAATATTGTGCTACCTTCAACCTCTACTTGATCTGGAGGACTTTATGTTCAATTTCATTTAACATGCTAGTTCCCATTGTGATCTAATCTACTACATGGTCCCAACTAAATAGAATATTACATTTTCAGTTCTATAGTTCCTCAAATAAACTCATTTTAAATGATGCATGTTATCCAATATTGTATGTAAACTCTATTAACAATGGATAAGTATACCATTTAGTAGGTTTACTCATCACGTACATGTGAAGCATATATTCTAAGATATGATTTGTCATTTCTATTTTCCTATTTGTTTGAGGGTGGTAGGTAGTGTTGAATAATAATTTTGTTCCAAGTCATTCAAACGATGCTTTTTGGAACCTGAAAGTGAACATAGTGTCTCAATTAGACACAATCACTTTGGTGTACCATGTAGGCTAAAATTTTCTTTCATGAAGTTCTGAATAACATCAATTACCTTGTGAGTGGATTCATAAGGGTAAAATGAATTACTTTGTCCAGCTTTTCCACCACTACCATTACTGTATCATGTCTTTTTATAGCCTTTGTTCATCCTATGATGAAATCTGTAGTTATGGTTTCCTATTTCCATTCTAGAATTGAGAGAGGTTGCAACAAACCTACCTAATGTCTGTGCTTATCCTTAATTTTTTTTTTTATTCCAAACATATAATGATATATTTTGCAATTTTTTTTTCATGTACATTTTAATCATATACAATTAATTTCTAAAAAAAGGTTGTTACCAAAAAAACAAAAAAAAATCAATGGCACACAGACACATAATGACACAGAGATGTCACTCTCGAAATCCAAACTAAGAAAACAAACTATATATATATCTATATATATATATATATATAATATATATATATATATATATATATATATATATATATATATATATTCAGTATTTTTTTAAATAGTATTATAATACATTATGTGTATCTTGAAACATCCATAAAGCGCCACCCATTTACCCTATATTAGAATACTGCCATAGTTCCTTAATTGGAATAACCAAACCATGGGATGAACCATCATGTACCATAAAACTACTAAAAGAAAAAACCATGTGTTGAAAGCCACAAAATACCCATTAAAATAAAAAATAAAAAAATGTAGGGGTACTATTCCTAATCCCCTCGAGCAGTAAGGATTTTTCCCCTTTTCTGACCACCCCACCATGCCCCTTGGAACGTGAAATTTTTGGAGCTCCCCTACAATGTGTATTGCGTGGAGGAAGTCATGCAAAATATATAACGTGTACCGAACATTCTAAAACTGGTTGTTTTCTTTGCATATAAGGGGTCATAGGGATACATGATCAATGATCCAAAGAAATAATGGCCATTGTTTCTCTACGCCAAGAGAATTTATCAATGCTTAGATATTTTTTTATTGAATCTATAACATTATTCAAAATGTAAACCTTTTCTAGTAGCAACTTCTTATCTTGAATCATATTTCTAAAAAAGTGATATTAAACATCAATTTTCTTTGTCTTAGAATGATAAGTTGGGTTCTTCACCAAGAACGTTGTACTTTGACTATCACAATCTATCTTTACAACTTGTCTTACTAACCCAACACCTAAACACAATCTCAATAACCATACTACTTTCTTTCTTGCATGAATGGATTCCATGTATTCAACTTCTATAGTTGAGAGTACCACTATAGATTGTCTCTTGCTCATCCAATTATTTGCTTCTTTAAATAGCTTAAACACACACCCACTTGTATATATTCTATGATCCAGATATCCATCTCATTCTACATCTACAAAGCCATGTATGTCCAACATTCTATCAAACCCCAATCTATCCTTGGTAGCACAATCTATAACTAGTAGTGCCATGAAAATATTTGAAAGCCCTCTTTACTATTGTCCAATACTCCTTCCCTAGCTTTGACATATACCTGCTCAATACTCCCATTTGATGTGCAATTTCTATCTTAATATATACCATTGCATACATCAAAATTCCAAGCACATTATCATATGGAACTAAAGACATGTTCTCCTCCTCTTTTTATGCCTTGGGATATTGGTATGCACATAAATTTACACCTATAAGAATAGGCACCTTTATAGGTTTATATTTCTACACATTAAACCTAATTTTCAATATCGTATCAACATACTTCATTTTATTTAACCATCATTTCCTATTTTCCTAATCTCTTTTAATTTCCATTCCCAAATGAAATTTGCAACACCAATATCCTTCATGCCAAATTTAGAGAAAATTTGAATTTTCACTTCCTGGATGATGTCCTTATCATTTCCAATTAAAAACATATCATCCATATACAATGCCAAATAAATAATATGGTTACTAAGTAATTTTAAATGCACATATTGATCCAATTTTCTCCTTGTGAAGCCAAGCCCCTGTTGTGTAGGTAAATCCCCTCTGCGGACAAAGGCGATCCCACTAACCTAACTGAGGTCTAGCAACAATCAAACAACGCCTAACACGCAGGTTCCTAATTGAAAAGTAAAGGCCAAGATGAGATCCTACCTTGAATCCAACGCTTATATTCGTAGAAGGGTCATCGCTTCTGTTCTTTCGCTTCAGCTGGTCACAATCCTCACGATCTCCGTGAATAGACACCTGCACATGCAAAGAACAAGACAAATACAAGCATAAAATCCGGGAAATGCAACTATGTATCAGTCATAAAGGATACAACTCAAACATCATAATAAAGACATATGAGTGGAACCATAATGATAGTCATCTATTATTATTGATAAAACAAAAGAGAATACAACCAAGTTCTGACATCAAATCCTCCTTTGGCTAGGTGAATCAGCAACACATGCCTTGCAAAGCTTGTAGGGATGGGAATAAGCCTCTCTCTCCTTGATCACTTGGACATGGATCTCCTCCTTAAAGATTTAGCCTCATAGGGATAGACAAGACCTCTTGCAATATGAGCTTATCAATCCTCAGACTTTTGGAGCTTGAAAAGTAGAATTATCAACCAAGAATTACCAACTAGCTTGTCAAAGGGGAAGGAACAAACTTATATAGAGATAGGAGGAGTAGATAAGATCATCCACTTGATTCATGGGATTGTCCTTATCATAAGGAAGCTTCCATGAAAGGTGAAGAACTACTTCCCTCCTTGGGAGATACGAAGCCCAACTAAACCAATTCAAACTGGAATTAGCTTATAGATAAGGTGGAAGGAACCTTCAGAAGTTTGATGGTTAAAAACTTTACCCAAATGGGTTGGCGCTAGTGCGACTCTGAGACAGAGCACCAGCTGGTGCGCCCTCTTTGGAGGATTTACCCCATTGGCGCGAGCAATACACTATGGAACATCGCCAATGGAGAAAGGGCTATATTTTTGGGTATTTTGCAGAAGGTGTCTTCAAGGCATATAGAGTACATACTTTAAGGGATACAAAGCAGGTGTTTTCAAGTCATGTCACTTATCACAGGTCCTGGAATAGGTCCTCCAATGTACAGGAGAAGGGATAACAGGGACGGTGACAAAATATTGTGTAACAGATGCCCCCTAAAGCATGAAGCCCGAGAGAGAGAGGGGTGAAGTGCTTTACAAGAACATGGTCGATTGAAAACATGGACGGTGGAGAACCTGCATGAAGTACAACTGATATCTCAAATACATGATGTGCATGGTATGGGCGCAACCATCCATAACAGAGTACATAAAAAATCTGGATCCCAGGTATGGACGCAGCCATCCGATGAGGATCAATGAATGGACTCAGGCATGGTCGCAGCCATCCAGTGAATGAGTCATGTAGTGATTATAATAATCCACAAAATGCAACCTAGATCTCAACAGACAAAATCCAGGGTCTTTCACTCCAATTCGACCCGAAAAAAGTACAAGTTCAAGCATGCGAATATAGGAGTCGAATTCAAACATGCGAGAACATCGTCTGATTACCAGTCAATGATGAAAACTATTAACAGACGCGAGAGGTACCAGCAATAATGACAATGGTCCTCAAGGTACTATAGGTACAATCCACGACGTGTGAATCAGTGAGCCGGTGTCGAACACCCATAGAATCATCCAATCGGAGGCCAATGATGAAAACCTCGCGTTGAAATGAAGAACCTGCCATTGAGGCATGCAGGCTCCAAGGTACCTGAAGGGAGTCTCTAAGTCAACTTCCTGGATAATGAGCTGAAGTCGACAGGAAGTGACCTTGATCGAAGGTGGGCCATAATGCTTCCCACATCATCGACACGAGACAGAGAAGGATAAAATGTTTTGTGTGAAGTATCAGAGGGGGGTTGAGTATTCTGCAGAGGTCAACTTCTCTTGAACATATCGGTGGCATGATAGTGGACTTGGCAATATTTGACATCAAATGATCAAGGGTCATGGTGACAAGGCGATGAGCAGATGGATGGTCAAACAGGATAACCCAAACCCACGGAGGCAAGTGTGAAACAAGATGAGATGTCCCCACCCAGACACGAATGCAGACGAGTGCCATGTTCAAGAGTGACATACTGCCGACACGACGATGATTACGGTTCCTCTATTCCTCTACCATTTCTGGCGAGTACCCTGGTTATTTTTGGATGACAAGCTTGACGGGGATAGCATATGCTTGAGAGGCCTCACCACGACGAAATCCGATATCATTAAGTTTTAACAAGTCTGACAAAGGAAGAACTCGACATCTTTTCATATTTAGAGAGTTTGAAAAGACAACGAAAAGGAAACTCTAGGGGTGTCCTTTTTCGTAAAGTTGTGTCTCTCGAGCCCAAAAAAGTATAAAACTATGCTCGAAAGAACCGCCCGATCATTATGACCGAGGAGTACTTTTCATAAGTAGTGACTTTGATCTGAAAAAGTAAAAAAGCGATCAAAACCACATCGCTTCGTGACCATTAATGAACCGGAAACGACAAGGGTCTGACAATCTTTTCATTTTTAAGCGGTCGGAAAAGGGTTTAAAGACGACCGCCTCTCATGTCTGTTTAACAAGTCGAGAGGACCAGCTCGACATTCTTTTCACGTTTAGAGAGTTAGGAAAGAGCAAAAGATGACTCCAAAGTGACTTTTTTGTCTATTTACCGAGTCCGAAAAAGTATAAAATACAACTCGTTTCACCATGAAAACTCCATAAACACCTGTCGCTGCACAAAAAACCAGCGTAAAACCCATTTTCGACACAAATATCCATAAAAATATTCATAAAATGACTTTTTAAGGCTCAATTAGGGTCGAAAAGCTATAAAAAGGTGAAAATAGTAAAATAAAAATTACTTTTCACTTTTTACCTTTGAGAGAGACATTAGGGCTTTTTGGAGTGCGACTTTCAGTTGGCGATTGCGACCAATCCGGTGGACTATTTCGAGCGCCATCAGTGCCAGGTAAGTGGTCTTGTCCTTAGATTTATTTTCATCCGTTTGAAATTTGTTTTTAGTTGCATTTTGATTTCCTATGGGGGGAATTTCAAATTTGGGGGTTTCGCCCATTGGCGTGGGTTTCGGGCACGGACCCGCGCCAATGGGGAAAATTTCCCATAGGGCACGTGGCCATGGGCGCGACTGTTTTAGAAACAATCGCACCAACAGCCGCGCGCATTTCTAGGCCCAATTTAACAAATTTAAACCCATTCTAGCTGCAATTTCAAGTTGTATGAGATTTTAATGCATCATTTTGACTTATTTTTGTAGGGCAATCCCTAAAATTGGTGATGACATGGAAGGAACGGGAACATGACCAAGTGGACACATTAGCCCTAGCTGACGAGGATTGCATGGAAGCTCTGAGAGCATGTGGGCTCAAGAAATTCTTCATGCTATCCTATTTGCGAGCTCAGCGATAGGTCCTACAGTATTTGATTGATTTGTGGGACGTGGACGAACAGGTGTTCCAGATAGGGGATCAGGTACTAGATTTGGACGTATCAGATGTCTATTTCTTGACTGGATTGTCGCAACGAGGGTCGGTGCCTCGATTGACTGGGAGCAGGCCATCTGGAGAGAAGATGGATGAGGTGAAGGTCTGAATTTGCCTGGAGGAAAAATATGGGAAGGGTAGTTCGAAGGTGGATATCCCCACCGTTCAGGACTTGACACTGCGGGCATTACTATTCACTTTTACACGAGCTGTGGGGGCACAAGCACCCCACGAAGCCATGAAGAAACATCTTCTTTTAGTGATGGATTGTCTTCGCCCGACAGCCTTCAATTGGGCGTCAGCTGTGACGACCAATATGAAGAGGCAGCTGACAAAGGCCAAGCAGGGCAAGCTGCAATAGTTCGAGTATGGTTCCATCTTGGCGACGTTCTTCCTAGAACGTGTGCCAAGCTTTCAGGGCCAAGGGGCCTTTGTGGTAGATCCAGCACCTCAAGAGCCGAGGATGGCTCGATGGGCGGCATTGATGTCGAGGGGTGGTGGCAGCTAGCAGATGGCCTTCAGACCGGAGTTCTTCAGGTGGCTTCGAAGCCAACTGATCATGGTGGAAGACTAGCCGTATGCGGGGACAGACTTCACTGGAGACCCTGACCTTCCCCTTCCGGAGGGAGAGGACTGGGACGAGGAGATTGGTACGTCCTCATTTTTTGATTTTGTATTTTTATGATTTTTTTTGTTAGTACATGCTTGTCCTAATGACCTTTATATGCACATGAAGATGTCGGCCCAGAGCATCTAGCTGGCTTGTCTTCCATTGCGAGAAGACATCCCGTAGCAGTAGCAGCAAGAGCGGATCCTCAGGAGGAGGGTGGTGACAGAGGGGAGCTTATCCAGAACCTTGAGGCTATCACTCAAGGGATCTCGGATTATGCTCGGCTAGCAGATGTCCCGCTAGCTTACCAGAGGCACATAGTAGGGGTCTCGACTCGCATCCACCGTCTCTTGAGGCGTCTAGTGTGGGCAGTGACGTGCTATCATGAGCACCACCGAGACTAGACATCTAGGCTTTTATTTTCATGCATATTTTTTGAGAGACATGTTGTCTCCGGATGTATTCAGACAAACATGTATTATTTTTTTATGATGCACAGGGTGCAAATATTTTGGACACACACACATATATATATATACATATGTTTTATGGTCTAATGTACTTTATGCTTCTTGTATTATGTTGATTCACATGTTATGCAAATGCCTGTCCAATACATAATTAGCTAATGCATCGGTTAACATATTAAGTCATCTTGGAATGTGTTGATAAGTAATGAAATCAAAATCCCTTTCTAATAACTTAACACGTAAATACAACCTTAAAATCTGATGATCTCTTACAGAATAACGCCCATTGAGTTGGTGGACTACAAGCTGAGAGTCTAAGTTCACAACCAATGTGTGAATCCCGAGGTTAATCGCCTCAGCTAATAATTCAATCACAGCACTATATTTAGCAACATTGTTCGTTTTACAACCTAGACAAACCCCTTGAATATCTACTAACTCACCATGAGGATCGTAGATCACCCATGCCGCAGATGACAAGCTACGTGTACTGCGGGAAGCACCATCAGCGAAACCAACGCAAGGCGATCCAGACATCTGTTCAAGAAGCAAAAGACACAATAAGTGGCAATCATGCCGACATACCAAAATAAAAACTAAAACAAACATGCACACATTGCTGAAAGCATACGTATGTACAAAAAGAGAGAGTGCCTGGACTCATGCATAATATTTTTTGAGATAAAGCCCATTTCGGGGCCTATCCAGGCGATTACCTTCATAATGTATAAGCTCGTAGGCACCTTTTTGTAAAACTCTTTTCACAATGTAGGGCCCATGCCACATAGGCTCAAGTTTTCCTGCCCCCAACTTATCGTTAGCTTGATCATAGAGCAGTACTAGGTCTCCCTCAATGAAAGAGCAGGGGTTAACAATATTATCGAAGTGGGTTTTCACTCGCTTCTTCTGAGCTTCAATAGCTAGGGAGGCTAGACGACGAGTCTCATCTAGCCGTTCTAAGTAAAGAAGACGCTCTTCTACTGGAGTAGTATCAGGGAGCAACTCGACGGCTATCTTTAATGAAGGAATCTCACACTCAATAGGAAGGGTCGCCTCCAGTCCGTAACCTAACTGAAAAGGAGTGAAACCAATGGCATCCTTCATGGAGGTACGGTAGGCCCACAAAGCAGAGAACAACATCAGGTGCCAATTGGACTTATGCATGCCAACAGTTCTTTGAAGCATTGTGACCAAAACTTTGTTCACGGTTTCCACTTGACCGTTTGCCTATAGTACGGGGTCGAACTATCATGCCTAAGGCCCAACCGGGTTGTTAACTCGATCATCATGTGATTACGAAAATGTTTTCCATGATCAGTGACGATGGCTTGGGGTACTCCGAACCGCGAAATAACATGGTTGAACAAAAACTGTGCCATGGTGTGACCGTCTTCTGACAATGTAGGCATCGCCTCGGCCCATTTCGTGAAATAATCAACAGCAACGATGATGTACCCATGCCCCCCGGCTGAGCGAGGGTTATAGGTCACATAATCGATGCCCCATTTGACAAAAGGGCTGACGGTTACAACGGGGTGCAGTGGAGCAGGGGGTGCACGCATCTTCCATTGGTAAATCTGGCACTCATGACACGAACGGACAACAAGAATGCAATCCTTAAAAATGGAGGGCCAGAAATAGCTAGCACGGAGGATTTTCTGTGGGGTGGCATATCCAGACATGTGACTACCACAAGCACCAGAGTGGCAGTCATTTAGAACTCTCTCTACTTCTTCGAAAGTTAAACATCGGCGAAGAAAAAAATCAATAATATCCCCGTACCAAGTAGACAATAATATCCCCGTACCAGGAATCGAGGGTGATAATGAGGAAGAGAGTTTCGTTTGAAATGGAATCCTCTAACTGAGAGGAGGTAGCAGGGGATGGCAAAGAACACAACAGCTCATCGAAGACAAGTGATTTCTTAGACTTGGCAGTAGTAAATTCCAAGTCAAACTCTTGGAGGATGACTATCCACTTCGAGTATTTGCCCCCCAGCAACTGCCGTGACAAAATATAGGTCATGGGGTTGCAATCGGAGATCATTGTCGTAGTACGCAACAAGATGTAATGACGGAAACATTGAACAACACAAACAGTAGTGAGGGCCAACTTCTTGACATAAGCATATTGAGTTTCCGTATCTAACAAGTTGCGGCTAAGGTAGTAGATAACATGTTCGGTGCCATCATCGTCATCCTGAACCAAAACCATACCGATAGTGGTATCAGCAGCGGCCAAATACAACGTGTAATCGCGATGATAATTCGGAGGCCGCAACAAAGGGGTGGAAACCAGAAGAGTTTTAAGATGTGCAAAAGACTCCTCAGCTATGGCATCCCATCGAAATAGGGTGTCGCGCTTGAGTAACCGCGTGAAACCTTTTGCCACTTCGGCATAATTCGGGATAAATTATCGCAAGAAATTTTATTTACCCTACAAACTTTGCAGTTGCCGCAAAGAAGCAGGGGGAGGAAGATTCAAAATGACTTCAACTTTAAGGGGATCCAAGCAGATGCCCTCTCGGGAGATGATAAACCCGAGAAGTCAGCTAGATTCTACGCAGAAGACACATTTATGCGGGTTAAGTTGGATATTGTAGTGTCAACAGTAAAGAAAAATCTCACGGAGATGTGATGGATGGTCTTGGCGCTTAGCCGAATGAGAGGGAAGGTCATCCAGATAAGCCTGTACGATGTGCCGTATGTCATGAAAGGCGTAAGACATCACACGTTGAAAAGTGGCATCGGCATTCTTGAGACCGAAAGGCAGCTTTTTGTAAGCGAAAGTACCCCACGGGCAGATAAAGGCCGTCTTGTGTTGATCAGCGGGTGCGATATTAATCTGGTTGTAGCCAGAAAAGCCATCCATAAATGAATATATCTCACTCCCAGCACACTCATCAATGAGTTGATCAATGAAAGGTGTGGGGTAGTTATCTTTCGGGCAGGCTCGGTTAATATCACGATAATCGACACAGACATGAACAGTACCCTGCTTTTTATCCACAGGGACAATGTTAGAGACCCAATCTATGAGTGGGAAAGGGTAAATGAAACCAGCTTTAAGAAGTTTTTCAACTTCCGCTTTGATAGTTGCGGCCTTGCGGGGGTGCACAGGGCGTAAATGTTGACGAACAGGTTTGGCTCCTGGATACGTAGGTATCTCATGCACTACAATATTTGGATCAATGCCAGGCATATCTTCATAAGACCATGCAAAGACGTCACAGAACTCGAGAAAAAGTGTTATATAGATTTGAATTTCCTCAGGAGTGCAAGTGACTCCTATATAGATGTTCTCGACAATCCCTGGTTTAACAAAGATGTCGATAGGTTGGGTCTGCGTAATGTTCCCCAAATTCCCTTCAGACGATACTTGATAGACCTGAATAGGCATCTGAAGAGGTTGTGAAGGGAGACACGGAGCAAACCACTCGAGGCAAGCCAACGCTTCCCGAAGGGTAGGGAGAAACGAGGAACTGTGGTGAAGATGGGACCACGGAGGTTCCTCGAGAGACATGGTCTCTATGAAGGCTTCATCGGAAGGAAATATTTCCTTTAATGGATTCGAGGAGGCACATTCTCCAAGCCAAGGGGAATAGTTGTATGAGTCAAGAGCTCCGCTTAAAGAAGCGGGTTTAGCAGAAGGAGCCAATACAACAGCGATTTCGATGTAGTTGAGCTCGGCAGGACTCAACGACATCTCCTCACCCCACGATTCTATCTGGTCGATGGGGGGAAGGACCCAGGGATCAGAACGAACCGAAATCATACTGATGGAGGCGAGGTTGGGAGGTGGGAGTGAGAAAACACCCATAAGGGCAAGATCTTTAAAGAGTCCGGCTCCCACACTCTCGAAAGGGATGGAGGTATGCTCCACGAAAGGCACATTTCCTTCAGAAGAAGAAGCGAAGAAGGAGAGCTGGTCTACCGTGACAATTTTCCCTTGGTGAGGGAAACGGATGACACGAAAGAGGGATGAAGCCACGGCGTGCATGGCATATGTCCAACTCTGGCCCAAAAGGAGGTTGTAAGTAAGATTTGCGTGAACGACCTCAACTTCTACTTCAACCGTTTTCCCTTCTAAAGTGATCGGCAATCATTGAAGAATACCATAGGGATGAGATTCTCTCCCATCGAAGGCTTCCAGTGTCATAGGAGACTGGCTCAGAGTTAGAGACCCGATCGCTTTCCAACAAGCAATAGACATGATGCAAGTTGGTGCACCCTCATCAATAACTGTACGATGGATTGTTTTTGAATTGATGATGACTTGTATAAGAAAGGCGATCTGATGAGGCAGCCTTAGGACATGGCTCTCAAGATCAAAGGTAATCAGATCCGAAGCTACCGTGTTGATGCCACCGATGGCTGATAGCAGGGACTTCCTCTGAGGGGGGCAGCTCTGGAGAACTTCTAAGGCAGACATAGCCGACGGAGCCTGCGCTAAGTCCTCAACTATACTGTAGTGCTGAGCAGCACGAGCATTTGGGTTGTAAGATGATCTCCTGAGTACTCCTTTGGGAGGGGGGTGGATGGTCGTCTCAGTACTTGGTCTCTCGATATGGAGCGGACCAGAGCTGGACGAAGGAGCGCTTGAGGGAACCTTGGGCTCCTTCCTGGCGGACGACGGATACTCCTTTATTCGAGTCATTACATGAACGGGAATGGATCCAGCCATGAAGACTTGGGAACCAAAGGGAGAAGAAGACGAAGATGGATCAGCCACCATTTGAGTCTGTTGAGAGGGGAAAGGTTCTTTAAGAACGGCAGGAATCCTAGGAGTGCCTTTAAACAAATGACCAACCTCGGTTCGCCTTGGGCAGTCTTTAGTGTAGTGATCCTCATCACCAGATGAGACAAGGATATTTGGGTTTGCGCTTAGCTCCTTCCTCGGATGGAGGTTTGGAGGAATCCTGTTTAGGTTGTTCAGACTTATTCTTTGCTTTCCCCTTTTTCTTTCCTTTTGAGGCCTTACTCACCGTGGTGGACTGGACGACGTTAACCTCGGAAGTACTTCCAGAATTTGAACCACCCTGAGAAGTGTTCTCGTTAGAAGCATTCAACTTTTGCTTCCCAGGGTTCGAGGATGATTTTTTGGATGACAGATTCACAGAGCCAATAACTCCACCAACAGATGGTTTTGGTGGAGCCTTGGATGTACCGGGTCTCGGGGCATCAGACAAATACTCATATAAAGTACCTGACTGAGAATAAACTAAGTCAAGGTACTGAGCATGCGCGATCGCTTGCTCTTTAGTCACACAGGCTCCCATAGCAATGTCCCGTGCAATCTTAGGGACAAAGGAGGTTGTGAACCAATCAGTGAGGAGTTGATCAGGAATCCAAAACTTGATCAACCGATGACGCCTTCTCCATTCATGTATATGATTAGAGATGTGCGTAGTTGTATCCTGCTTGAGAGACGTAAGGAGATGGGTCCTTGTCTCGTACTGAATGGGTAACTGAAAATGAGTGAGGAATGCCATAGCCAATGAATTGAAATCTTGAAAAGACCCACGGGTCAATTCAATGTACCATTTAGCAGTGGAGTCGGTGAGGGTCCTTTGGAACAGGCGAAGTCGAACTAAATCATCAAGCCATGAATTGGAAGAACACCAAAGATGATAGGTCATTACATGGGCTTGAGGATCCTCTCCAGCCTTGCCGTCGAATTTGGGACAATCACCAGGTATCTTAGTTGGAACTGGTGGCCATTGTGGATTATGCAAAATAGGATCATTTGTTAACTTCGACACATTGGGCAGTTCCAACGTCACTAGAAATGGTAGCCGCGGGTTGAAGGACATCTGCGGATATGAGGTAGGGCCAGAATTCCATCCAGTTGCTAGTTGTCCCCATTGACCCTCTCCATAGGAACTTTGTCCATAAGGGTTATATCCGTAACCGGATGGTTGATTCTGGTTCTGCCCCCTCGCGCCCCATTGGTTACCATACTGTCCTGCAGGAGCAACATTGGGTTGCTGATAATTTTGATAAGGGGTGGCCTGCGGCTGTTGGTAATTTTGATACGGGGCGAATTTATTTTTCCCCTGGGGTTGCTGGTATCCATATGGTTGTTGGGCTCCATATTAAGCCTGGGAACCAGGCAGCATTTAATAAGAAGGTTGGGATTAGTACCCACCTTGTGGCTGGAGACTAGTTTGATTCTGGGGTTGGTAACCGGGTTGAGCTTGAGAAGCAGGAACCATCTGCATTCCCAGCTGAGCCGCCCCAGAGAGATATCCTTGCGAAGATTGAGGTTGGGCCATATGGCCGGAAGGTTGTCCCGGCTGGATCTGAGACAGACCTACTTGCCCAGAAGGTTGGACTTGCTGGGCGTTTGGTTTTCCTTGCACAACCGAAGGTTGTCCTTGTAGACCAAATGGCTGACTAGGCTGAGCAGTGGGCTGGCCTTGTTGCATGTAAGGCTGGCCACCTTGCCCAGAAGGGTAACCTTGCTGGTTTCTGGGTTGTCCTTGCTACACGTAAGGTTGTCCCGGGTTTCTAGAAGGTTGCCCAAGATATGTATAGGATGGACCAATAGAGGCCGAAGGTTGTCCCTGGTAGGGTTGTCCTTGTGAGGCTCCAGGTTGCCCTGGATAGGTTTGGCCATAATACTGCTGCCCATAATTAGGCTGCGTGTAGGATGGCTGATCGTGGTATGATGGTCCTTGAGATGGCTGCCCTTGACTCAGAAGGAACTGGCCACCACCATAACCGGTGGTACCCCAAGCCACATTCAATGGAATGGTACCTTCTACAACGGGTTGGGCTGGTAAGGAGGTATACAAATAATGATTGACAGGATCATAATAAGGGCCTTGCCCACCTGGATTTTGGACAGCATGCAAGTACTGAGAATATTCCCCCCCTTCTGAAATGGAATCAGAAGATGGCGGGGCACTGCTTGTAGGATGAACAACTCTGGCAGCATGTGCCGATTGACCACTACGTGTTGGGTCGGCAACAGTAGTTACAACGGACGATGCCGTAACAGCACTAGCAACCGGAGTCGACGATGCGACACAAACGGTCGGATTGGTCGGAACTGACGTGACAGCGGTATGGTGAACTTGGGAAACAAAAGGTCCCGTAGTGGGAACAATGTTATTATCCCACATAGAAGAGGAACTCACAGAGCCCATAGCATCCCTCAGAGATCTATAGCGCGCCGGCACCATAATACTGAGAGGCGTAACAATGTAGGGCGTAGATATAACCGGGGATGTGGCTTGGATGGGAGTTTCAATACTCGACATAATGGGTGTTCCAATCGATACAGGAGATGTGTCTTCCATATCGAAAGAAGCCATCGGGGATGAAACACCAATAGGTGTAGAGGGAAAATCCTCTTCAGAAGGCTCCCAAACAGGGTTCCAAAACAAGTCGTAAAGCTCGTCCTCTGGAGCACGAGAGTTCAACGGTTGGACACTTGGAATAACAGGGAAAGTGTCACCACAAACCCCGTTGTCTCAG